>JAMPIV010016559.1:0-151247 GCA_024509875.1 Oreohelix idahoensis | reverse complement strand
CATCTATTCTTCTTTGAACAGCGGAATCGCTTTAATTATTTGTTCAGGTGACTTATGCATAACTGTACTCACATAACAAACTCCCTTATAGCTGGCAAAAATCAAATTTTCTGCGATTGTGTGAGAATTTCCAGATTTAGCTATCAGCAATGACATTTTGTATGAAGCTCGCAAACCGTCACAGCTTTGTTGTGAAGTGTTGACAAACATGTCACGGACAGTTTTACGTTTCTGAAAGTTTTCACGAAATGACTGAAAATATGTCAAACTTTTATGTTTTATCTAGGTGAATTTTTTTCAAATGTTCAAGTAGGCTGGAAGGTTTCATCGCCTCATTTGAAAAGGCCCTCTCACATAATAGACACATTGGCAGTTGTTGGTTATTTAGTGCTGGAATAAATCCATATTTCAGATATTCCCCGCTGTATTGTCTGCACTTCTTTTTGGTTTGTTCTGATTTTCCCATATTTGTTCTTGAATTCTGGAACAAAGAATTGATTTTACGATTTTGCAGATAGAAAAATGTTCGTCGAGTAAAAATGTTGACACAGATGTTCTTACCAGTTTACTCTTCTATTTTATAAAGTTTCTTAACCACAGCCATTAATAAATTAGAAAAATACAACAATCAGAAAAAAAAAAAAACACAATTAGCCACACCAACACTGAAGTAACCCAATAATCATTTCATAAAGTATAATAATAGTTATTTAATATGAACAAAATATAAAATAACGCACTATATTGATACGTCTTCAGATTTAAAAATTGGGAGGCAATAGCCTAACTACAAAGTGTGGAGATCCCGGTAACAAATTAAAAGTATGTAATATAATGGATTGAACAGCAATATTCAATATACGGCAAATCTGTATCAAAATGTATCTGCTTAATTAATAATTAATGTTAGTAAAACTGATGCTAGCTCTGTGCAAACAAACAAAAAATATAAGTAAGAAAACTTATCTTATCGACATGATGAAATTGTTTGATACACGGTACACGCTTATTTGAAAAGACTGTTCACAAGAAAAGCTGAGAAAGTTTGTTGGTTTTGCTCATAGCCAGCGCAAAGTTGAAATAGACTGGAAACATACATCGCGCCAGTCGATTTATAAAAGTCTGAATGTAAGGTAGGAAAGCCGGTTCAGAGACTAACTTCTACTGCCAAGTACCGTTAAAAACTTGCTCCCTTGAACGTTTTCTCTTATTTATTACCAATCTGCGAATATCTAGTTACCACTAGCTCCCCCGCAAATACTGAGACAATAAATTCCGCAACAAAGCAAAGTTGGTACTTTCTGAATCACCAGCAGGTATCTAATTTCGTCCATGCCATCGGCACGGATCATTTCTCTTCCTTCAGGAGTGAATGAATGGACAATAGGTGTTTGGTTAACCCCCTTTCCTAGCAGTTCTCGATTACCGTTTATGGTCAGCGATGGTTACCTGAGCTCAGAACGACACGCATAGACGAAACTGTGCCCTACTTAATGATCCTAGTAATACAACCCTCCACATAGTCCCCGCTTTACTGATGCCGTCTCTCAAATCCACAATTCCTTTCTCCCCGCACTTACTGAATTTAGCTTGTCAAATTCTGAAACCCCTTACTACTAAACGCCCACTGTTTACTGCTGAACGCGATCGCGCCCCCCCCCCCCCCCCCTCCCCCCCCTCCCCCCCCCCCTCCCTTTCCTCTGGCCCATTTTTCCACTGATTTACATAAACCTACCAAGATTTTGCTAGAAGAAAACAAATAACAAAAAAGTGAGAGCAGCCCAGGCTCCTTTCGGCTTTCTCTGTTCTGTGTCATGAACCTTCTTAACTTCTTTCAACTTGGACGACATGCATGGAGGCACTTATGGAGTCATCCTTATATGACCATCAGATAAGCACATACAGTATTTAGATTAGGATGTGAACCTCTGTCTGTGAGGCTCATTACACCCTCACTGACTCTTGAAATCATCCACACACTTCCAGGGATTCCACCTGTGGTAAGACACGACTAGAACCCAGCATTGCACTCTAAGCTTGGAGGAGTCACTTGAGCCCCAGATGTAACTCTGGCTTTTACCTGGTTGCATGCAGGAGGATCTCACTATGGACCCAGTGATAGGCAGGGGAGCTGAGAAGTGGCTCTGTGCAGGATGTGACAATTCCTTGGGACAGCCCAGAACCAGAGTACAGTATTTTAGTTCTGCATAGTTGGAGAGCCCCCTTGGATGGTGGGAAATGCACAGTATGCCACATGCTTCTTCCTCCTAGCTTAGTACCAGATGTGATGATTCTTTAAATGCAAGTCAAGCTGGAGAAACTGGAGCTCATGACTTCAACTTAGGAATTCAAATTTAGGAATGGTGTAATGCCAGATGAAAAACTTAGATCTACAGTGTAGAGATAATGTAAAAGACTCTTCAACTTGGTATTGGCTGCAAAAGAGCGAAAAGTTCAGCAGCCCTACATAATAAAAACAACATCATCATCATCTTGGATGACAGAGTAGAATTTTTTATTGAACTCTATGTTTGCTGACGTTTTTGTTCCTCAACTTTTCTATAGGCAACTTCAGCACAGCACAAAATAGTATCTCTGGGGCAGCTAATACAAACACAAATGAATGAAAAGTATAAAGGAAGATATGCCATCCACAACAATCAGCATCAACAGACAACTCCATGAGCTTGCTTTTTTCATTGGTTCTTCCCAAACTGCTTTGACTATTTTTTTGTCTATGTGCAGAATGATCCTGCTCAGCTGCGTCTTGTTTACCCATTTCCCTTTTTGCCTAATACCTCTGCACTGACTAACATGTAACTCACTGAAGATCATCCTTCACTAAATTTCGACTTTTTATGTTTTGTTTTTGACTCATATATCAAGTCAGTCCCATTGTATGGCCCTGAAACATGGAGAACAAAAACAACAACCAAGTAGTTACAGATTTTCATAAATGCATACCTGTCAACCTCCTGAGACAAAAACCTGTACGCCGGACCAAAAAAATCCTTACAAACACCCAAAAATCCTTATGCAATAAATATATTAATAAATTATACACAATACAGTTTTAAAACGAGAAATGACACACACAAATCTATTAGCATTTGAATTAGTGTGATATAAAACATGCTAATAGTCTCATGCTGTTCTTTACATATAAAAAACTTAGTGATCGTGAGGTACTATTCTGTCAATGTACAGTGTTTTGTATTATAATCAACACATGCACTTTTAGCACTTTGCAGAACTGCATTTGTGGGCTTAAAGTCTGCACAGCATGTATCAATGTTAATCTTATACTGTAAAAAAGAAGTGAGTGTGTCCGCATTCATGGACCTCCTGCAGTCTGTGTGGATTTTTTTATTGAAAAATAAAGCAGCGAAGTTTACGCAAACAAACTTTTTTTCTAGTTATGTAGGGCCGACGCAGAATATTATGACATTAATTTATTGGAAATATTTAATTGATCAAAATATAACTAGAAAGATTAAGAGAACGACAAAAAAAAAAAAAAAAAAAAAAAAAACAACGAAGCAAAGCAAACGGCTAACAGCAAAAAAAAAAAAAAATTAACCAAATTATGAACAGAATATCAAATCTAGGAAGAAAAACGTACTACCAAAAATTTACAAAATTATTATTTAATAGTTGGTAGCCTAGACCAGTGATAATAGATTGCCACTTTATTAAAAAATAAAAAGCAGTGAATCTTGACTGCTGGAATAAAGTAGGTAGGCCTACTCAACGCAAATAAACTTTTTTTTTCTACTTTTGTAGGGCCTAAACAGAATTTTATGATATTAATTTATTGGAAATATTTAAATGGTCAAAGTATAACTGGAAAGATTAAGAGAACGACAAAAATAAAATACAACGAAGCAAAGCAAACTGCTAACAGCAAAATATTAACCACATTATGAACAGAATATCAAATCTAGGAAGAAAAAACGTACTACCAAATATTAAAAAAATTATTATTTAAAAGTTGGTAGCCTAGACCAGTGATAATAGATCACCACTTTATTAAAAAAATAAAGCAGTGAATCTCGACCGCTGGAATAAAGTAGGCCTACTCAACGCAAGGCGGATATCATGTCACCTTATCTTTTCATATTCATCATGGAGATGTCTTCAAGGCATGTAAGGAGGATCAAGAAAGTAGTCTGTGGGGTATCTAGGCATTTGCTTGAAGATGTTTCATGTCCTGAATTGCTAAAATCAGAGAGCACACAATCTCCCAATCCAACCTGCAAAGTCTGGTCATAGGAAGAGCTGGAGAAGAGAAGGGATGGGTCCATAGAGCAACTGTATTACCCTTCCAACCTATGTCCCAAGTCTTGAATGGGATTCGGAGTATTGGCAACACAAACCCACAAAAGCCCCCAGATTCAAACCTCAGAAATGAGGTATTGAGGAAGGTGGTTGAAGTAACAAAGGAAGAGACATGGTCTGCAAACCAGACGATACGTCAAGGCCTAAACTTTTTTTTCTAGTTATGTAGGGCCTACACAGAATATTATGACATTAATTTATCAGAAAAATATTGAAGGGCAAGATATAACTGGAAAGATTAAGACAGCGATTAAATTAAAAAGCAAAACAACAGCAATATTTAATCAAGTTATAAGTCCTTGTCGGCGTCTGTGGCCTAATGGATATGAACATAGTTTCATAATCCAGATATACCAGGTTCGAAACCTGCTGCAGGCGGTTTGGTAGCAGATCGCTTTGTGTGGATTTTTAACAATGGTATAAGCGCCGTACCGTTCAGAAAGCAATGGCAAACTACTGAATGAAAAAATTGCCTAGAAAAATCACAAACAGCCAATAAAAGCTGGGGTTGATTGCCACGTCCTGTAAAGGATAAGCAACTAACTTTTTTATAAGTCCTTAGTTTTTTTTAAACAAAATGGTGTCGAAGTGTGGTGGCAAGCGTGGTCGTTGATAACAGGTAACTATAAAAATAAGTCATGTCACGCTGAAAACCGAAAGTGTTTGAGGCCGAATTCAAAGTTTTTGCCGAAATGTTGGGTATAAAAGGATTTGATTGGTTGCTGGGAGAGACCTCAGTTTAAAAACAGACACCGAGATTCCCGGAATAAAAAATAAAAAAATTGGTTTAAAAAAAAAACCTAGGCTAGCAAATATTTTCTGTTTTAAAATTTAAAAAAACTTGGGTTGGAAAATATTTTTAGAATTTTTTTTTAATTAAAAAAAAATAAATTTAAAAACATGTTTTTCGATTTTTTTTTTGTGGAGGGGGAAAAAAAAATCTGTACGAGTCTGTACAGCCATACACTGCTAAAAGTATCAAAAATACATACATTGTACAAAAAATTCGTACAGGTTGACAGGTATGTAAATGGCTGCTTGCATAGAAGAGAAGGATTGAATTGGTTTGACATGGTCACCAAAGTGGAACAAACGACCAGAACCAGACAAATGCCAGTGTAACAAGAGATTAGAAGAAGAGCTTCTGACAGATAGGACACACATTGAGGAAACCTGTTGATAGCATTACAGGGCAGTACTTGTTCTAGAATCCTCAGAGTAAGAGAGGTAGAGGAAGACTGAAAAACGCATGGAGAATAGAAGTGGAGACAGAAAAGGAAGGGATAAAGATGACTTTGAAAGCCTATGGATGGATGGCACAGGACAGGAGGACTTGGCATCAACTTGTTGAAGACTTATGCTCCTTCGGGAGCTGAAAGGTAATGGAGTAAAGGAATGAATGAAATACAGTATTGTATTGTGTATACACTGGGACCCTGTATATCTCCTCTCTTCTGCTTGTTCTGTGAGCTTCTTATCTGAGCCCAATCTGAGGTGATACCGCAGATAGCATCGGGATGCGACCATCCTCCATGCAGTGGACATGGCCAAACCAGCGCATCCTGCGCTGTCTTAGAAGTGTATACATGCTTTGAAGGCCAGCATGTGACAACACATCGACATTTATCGCTTTATCTTTCCATGAAATGCTGAGGATGTGGCGTAGACACCATAGATAGATAGATAGAGAGAGAGAGAGAGAGAGAGAGAGAGAGAGGAGAGAGATTCCATGTGAAGTTTTAAATACTCATAACTTCTGTTCTATAGGTGATAAAATCAATCCATAAAAGGTGTTAGTGAACGAGTTTATTAAAGTTTAGTATACATTTACCCTCTGAATTATTAAGTTTTAAAATGCACATCCTCATTACATATACAAAGTGAGACACAATTTTGATGTTCTATAAACACGTCGCGAAGTTAGTTTTCAGTAATGCCTTTAATCACATCAGTCGTCCTAGTACCAAGTTGGTTAAAATTAAATGGATCACTCTCATTATATACAAAAATTACTTTTATGGTCCTTTATAACAACCCTATAAGTGTGTGTGGTGTATATATCTTTATATATTTTTTTTTCTACCGCTGATGTCATTTCTGAGCTGTGTGCCCATGGTCAGTAACTTCACATTTTCAGCACTGACACACTAGTCTGTGACAAACTCACACCATCAAATAAAAATATCAGACTGGCAATTTATCATAACTATAAACAAAAATAAACACAACAAAATTACTAACCAATATACTCTGTAACTTTCACAGTGACAGTAGCGGCAGTTTTCACATAGGTAACACCTTTTTGAACGTTTGGGTCTACTTTACTTGGCTCAGCCACAGGCGTCACTTGTGCTCGAATCATTTGAAAGCCCTTTTGTAAAAGCCAAACTAAAAGAAGGGATCCAGTTGTAATGGCCCAAGATGTCAAAGTTGCAACTGGAAAGGGCAAAAATATAAAGTTACACTGAGGAATTTCAAGAACAAGTCAGTAGACAAATAAAAAGGTAGTCTCTTAGCAGATACTGCTGTAGGGAATAAAAGTGTTAGAGACTTCACCACAACAGGTCTAGCTTTATGAGGTGGGGGTGACTAGTTTCCTTCCATGCCTTCAGCAACTCAAGAGCAGAGTACGGTAATATACTTGTTTCATTGATTACACCAAAGCTTTCGACTGTGTACAACAACATCAGCAGTTATGGACTATTATGGAAAATATGAGATTTCCAAACCACCTTTACAACTCATCGCACTGCTGTACCAAGAACAACAGGCAGCCGTAAGAATAGAGGGGGGAAACATCAGAATGGTTTGAAGTACAGAAAGGAGTAAGACAAGGCTGTACCCTTTCCATTACCTGTTTAACATTTATGCCGAGAATATCATGAGAAACATAAGAGATGACCAAGAACACGCAGAGTTTGACCCATTTAACATCGGTGGGTACCAGATCCCGGAAATCAGATATGCTGACGACACAGTCCTCTTATCGACCAACCCAGAAGGAATTGAACAATTAAATCTGTCCACCAAAAAACACAGTGAGGCCCAGAATCTATACCTAAACCAAAGTATTGACAACAAAGTAAAGATCAAACCAGAAATTGAAATTGATAACGAAGAACTGGAAGGTGTTAATGAATTCGAATACTTAGGATCAATCATCAACAGCTCTGGTAGTCACCACTACTCTGTGCAGTAGAAATTAAAAGAAGACTTGCAATTGCTTCACATAAACTAATACAGATGAAAAACCTATGGCAAGGCACAAGCAAAGAAACAAAGTTACACCTGATCAGAGCATGTATATTCCCAGTAGCAACCTACGGCTGTGAGACTTGGACACTCAATAAAACAGTTGCAAAAAAGGTTACATCATTCAAAATGAAATGCTACAGAAGTATGTTGAGAATACCTTGGACAGAAAAAAAGACCAACAGAGAAGTACTGCACTCACTAAACGCAGAGGAAAATTGGCTCCTAAATATCATCGCAATAATAATAATAATAATAAATTCTTTAAGCGCCAAACACGGCGCATAAGGCAGAAACCAGTGCTCTCCAGGTTGTTCGTTGTGACGCCACTCCTCTTAGCTCTTGCACATTATTTAGGCCCAACGTTCTTCCTTCTCTTATTATTGTTCTTCTGAGTGTTTCTTTTGGTCTTCCTTTTTTCCGCTTACCCTCAGGAACCCAAGTGAGCGCCTGTAGTGGTATTCTGTTGTTTTGCATTCGTAGGACATGACCGATATATGACCATCGTCTTTTCCTTATATAGTAAGGAAGCTGAAATTTTTCGGTCATATAAAAAGACATAATAGTCTGGAAAAAATAGTGATGGAGGGGTCGACGTAGACGACAGTGGACCCAGGACATCACAGAGAGTCTGAACTTGCCTTTGGCTGATGCAGGTCGACTTGCCCAGAATCGTGATGCATTCAGAGCAGCTGTAATGGAGACAACGTTCTGGAAAGAATACGTCACATGATGATGAGACTGCAGCAGTGACGCTACCAGAAACTTTGCAGCGAGAGGAAACCGCACTAACTGCTTGGCCAATCTGACACAAGTGGACAAATACAGCAACACATTTTTACAAACGCAAGTACATTACCAGCACTCAGGGAAAGAAACATAACAAAGACAGCAAGACAAAATTAATAACTGTGAGAAATATGGCAGCATTCCAGAAAGTAATATCTGTGGTTAGTTTTACTTGTTACACAAGAAGTCCAAATGCAACTCTGAGATGTTTCCTTTACTTTTACTTATGTTTCATTCCACAGTTGCCATGAAGCATGATGAACAGCTGAAGTTTGCATACTTGAGCCAAGTGTGTTGAAATTGCTGATGTAAGCCTGTGTTGTTGGAAGATTTCTGTGATGTTGTCTATCCATCTGCCTGTTGGTCTTCCGTTCACCCTGAAACTACATCTTCTACTGTTGTAGGTCTATACTAGTAATTTATCGAGCTCCATTCTCATGAGATGGTCAAACCACGTCATTTTCTGTTTTCCTATATATCTGATGCAGGATGTCTTCTTCTTCTTTGATCCTTAGCCGCCAACCGTCAAAGCAGTCAGTGGCCATTACGCCTGGTGGCGTCTTGTAGGGCAACAAAAAATTGATTCCACTTTGCTCGGTCGGCGGCCATCCTTCGTACAGTGCCCCAACTCTGGTTCATTCTTTGCATCTCAGCCTCCACAGTCCTCCGCCAAGTTGTTTTTGGTCAGCCTCTCTTTCGTTTTCCTTCAGGGGTCCATAGCATAGCTGTTCTTGTGATGGCATCGGGGTCTCTTCTGAGGAGATGTAGTTCCCACAATTTTTCTGATGTCACCATTTCTCATTCTGTCTTTCCTGGAAACATTAATGGCTTTTCATAATAATCTCATCTCACAGTATGTTATTTTCCTCTCCCATAATTTGGTGAGGGATCATGTTTGACACTGGCAGCAAACAGTTGGTAATAATATTGATAATCAGATGCTTGAATAATGGTAACAGTTGGTAAGTCTCTGCACAGGCCCTTGTTTCAATTTTTCTGTCAAGTCTTCTATTTTCTGTAAAAATGCTTCCTGGATATTTACCTCTGGAAACTGTTTAATTTTGATGTTGTTGACATGTATGTTATGTGGGCCTGGCAATCTGAAATGTTATTCTCAGCAAACAATGAAGAACACTCAGGTAAACATAATTAACATCTATGCCCTTTTCAAGAGAGGGCGAGAGGGGGGAATTGGTACACCACTTGTTCAGCAGTCAGTACTCAGCAAAAACAAAATACGAGGGAAGGTCAAAAAGTAATGCCTCCTATTTTTTATGTATGTAAATACTGCATCGGTGTGCAATTTGTAAATTTAGCAAGATTCCTCAAACACTCTTCTGCACTGTATAGCATTACCAACCTGTTTCAGTAACAGGTGGCACCACTGTAACAGTTTAAAAATGGCTGCCAAAGACGTTCGGTTAAAACAACGTTATGTCATAGAATTCCTCAATGCTGAAGGCGAGACCCCAATTCACATCCACGAACGTCTGAAGAATGTTTATGGATATTCAACAGTAGATGTTAGCACTGTCCGACGTTGGGTACATCGTTGTGACGAAGCTGAAGTAGTTCTTCTTCTTCTTCTTCTTCCTCGTTCGTCCTGAAAAGGACGTTGGTTGCGTTGTGTCTGTTTACACCGGAGTAGTTCAATCCTCAATGTCTGACGCAAAGCGGACTGGCCGTCCGTCTACCGCAGTGACTCCACACAATATTCATCGAGTTGATGGCATCATTCGTGGTGACCGTCGGGTAACACTGGATGAACTTTCTTCCATGTTATCCATTATTAAAGGCAGTGTCCAGAACATCATTAAAGACCTGGGTTATTCAAAAGTTTGTGCACGGTGAACCAAAATCCAAGAGGCAGTCAATGGAATGGCATCACACAACATTGCCAACAAAAAAGAAGTTCAAAAGTTCACCATCTGTTGGGAAAGTTATGGCCTCCGTGTTTTGGGATGAGAAGGGTGTGATTCTTCTCGACTTCTTGGAACAGGAAAACACGGTGAATGCAGACCGTTACATTGAAACTTTGAAGAAGCTTAGAGGTCGTCTTCGGCGACTTTACCCATTAAAAGATCAGAGAACTGCACTACTGTTGCACGATAATGCCACGCCACACACCGCTAAACGCACCATTGATGCGATTGCAGAATTTGGCTGGACATTATTACCCCATCCCCCTTACAGTCCCGATCTTGCACCTTCTGACTTCCATTTGTTTGGACCACTGAAAGAAGATCTTCGCGGATATCACTTCGAGGACACCGAGACCCTTAAAAGCGCCGTACACCAGTGGTTTAGGAAAAAGGACACAAATTTTTACCGTGCGGGGATACATGCCCTTGTGAGAAGATGGACAAAAACTGTAACAAATAACGGAGACTACATTGAGAAATTCCAACGGGCTGATCACCCGTTTGCCAGTCACTTTGATTACGGAAACAACGGCGAACGGATTGATTTGTCGTTGCCCTAAAGACGCCATTAGGCGTGATGGGAACAACGGCAGAGAAAATCTGTTCGCTGTTGCCCTTAAGACGCCACTAGGCGTAATGGCCACTGACTGCTTTGCCGGTCGTTGGCTAAGGACGGAAGGAAGGAAGAAGGACATTGAGAAATAAATTTTTGAAGTTCAGACTTGGGGCTACATTTCAAGGTGAATTTTATCTGTTTTCTTGCCTGTTGAATGAAATTAAAAATTACGAGGCATTACTTTTTGACCGTCCCTCGTATATATATGGTAATAATGATGCTGTTAGTGGTGATGATAATACTCATAATAGAGATGATACGTGCACACATCATCATTTCCCTTGCTATAGAACCACCACCCCAGCTAGTCCCCAGAAAGCCTGCAACAACAGTTGTCACATGCTCCTGCAGGGTGGTAGTTTGACATGATGAGGACATGCCTGAGGCAGCAGTAGTAGTCGTCTTATTCTGTCTTGTCTCTTTAGAGACCTCAGAGAACCACATACACACACACCATTTTATATACATGAGTGGGTGTGCATAAATTATAAGATGATAGCAAACTCTATACACAGCGATACAACAGGAGGCAATCTGATCATCAGAATGAGCCCCCCCCCCCCCCTCCCGATCAAGGGTTTAGGCCCATTAATCTCCTTTACACTCGGGGGGGGGGGGGGCGGGGGGGGGGGGGGGGGGGGGGGGGGGGGGGGGGCCCGTTACTTGGGTCATGGCTCCCAAGTGTCAGCCTCCTGTTGTCTTGCTCAGAGAATTGAACTCACTCCACCTTGGTTGCAGTTTTCAACTTGACTCCTGTTTTCTACCAGCTGAAGGCAATTGTGTTAGGGTGAAGCAAATATAATATCCCTTAGAATATGCTGTAAACATTAGCCATCATCAGAGCATTCGGGGCCTGTGGCGAGTGGTTTGACAATGTGCTTCGTCCCCTACACTTTAGCTGCCAAAGTTAATTAATGTATACTGGAAAATCAAATAAGATTCGTGAATAAAGTTGCAGATAGTTTTAACTTACGAAACAGAAAACAGGATAAGAACTAAACACAGAATATTAAAATTATGCCACATTTTAGTTTTAGTGCTCACTTATAAACAGATTTACAATGCACGGTTTGGCCTGGGTGAATTTACTGTTTACAGGCCTCGGGTTTCCCTTCCTTATTGTCACGTAGGGTTTATATTCATTTAATTTCCTACATCTTCTTCCTATTCTTTCACATAAATTCTCTCTTTTATTATCTCTGTATTTTTTTTCCTGTGTATTTTTCATCCATTCGTTTTGCGAATATTATTTTCATATAATTCGCAAACTTTACCTGTTTTCCTTTCTCTTAAACTGAGAATCGCGCTAGGACGATATTACGTAGATGTCAGGGCTGCAGGGCGTCAGAAGGCGTGATAAGTCGGTTCGCTGAACATAGGACGTAGCAAATCGTCTACATTCTCACCGAGCGCGCGAGCTTCTTCTCGGCATAAGTCCCGGTGAGGTGTGATACTTTACATCTGCACCGGTCAGTATCCAGACATTTGTCTCGAAAATCCCAAACTGACACGGCGCTCACTTGGGCCATGGTCAGCGGTAGTGTGAAAACTGCCCTACAATGGAGTCAGGCTGTCTGGGATTTGAAACTGACACGCGTACATCGTGGTCAGTAGGTGACAGTTACGACACGCGTTAAGCGGACGTAAATGTTGGGAGTAGGGGAGATAATTTCGCGTGGCGAAATAGTTTGGGCCCTTTGTCTGATTTTAAGATATTGGCCAAGTTTGAAACTTTAATTTCATTCTCGCTCATAGACTCCACAGTAGATAGGTCGCTCGAAAAAACAGAATAGCTGTTAGCGAAGATCTCAGTTTGTTTCGGCAATTTGTCGAACTTCTAGACTTCCAGAAATATTTTCAGCATTTTTATTCTTAAGTTGTGCGACTACCTGTAATTCTGTGGTTGAGGTAATTAATATGATAGATATATAGATTTTGTGAGTGTTAAAGTGTTAAATCGCTTAATTCATTTTTAACCTATTTCTTTAGCGCAGAAGAGAGATAAAGTGGTAGGCTATTATATTTTCTAGGGAAGCATTCAGTGGAAAGCAGTAGGAAATTATAATTTCTAGCTTATAACGGCAATTGTAGCTATTTATGAATTTAATTTAACTGCTAATACTCAGTCGAGTGTATTTTTCTAAACTAACGTATAAACTCTAGAATCGAGCCTCATGAATGATGACGGGATACGCACGTGTTCCTAATTTATGAGGAATGCTGATTTTTAAATATAACTTACGTCACGGGAAGTTTAAATGATAAGCAAAGCTCTCTGCTTGCAAGTTTAAATGTAAGTTTTAACCAGTACAGATTCTGTTTATTATATTATATGTGTTATTTTTCCTCCACACAGTGAAAGTTTTGGGGTGACCCTAACTTTACCAGCACCTAGTAGTAGTTTCCATACTTGTGAAGAAATAGACAGTCCTTATTTTGAACCACGTGGGTTTTCTCAAGTAACACTGATCTGACGGTGCAAGTTAGACAGAAATACTAATATCCCTATAACGGGTTTTCAAAGACTGTAATGATAAATACTGGACCTTGGAGCCAGCACTTAATTTCTTCTAGAAACTCTATATAATTTGCTGCCTGGTGGCGTGAATATTAACAATCATTTCCCGACTAGATTATATCTTCTGGACAAATCTGTGGTGTGACTAAAGTGAATCCTATACTGAGGGAAGGCACCGACCTGACATTCATCATTTTTTAGAAACCTAAGCTATTGACACTGTGCTCTGCTAACTCCCGCGCCTGGAATAATTGTTAGGTGACTTGATCAGACATTTGAACAAATTTGCATACCCAAGTAGTCGTTCCCGGAGACTCCAAGTTAAATACGTCTTTTGGAACTGGGGACTTCTTGGCAGAAGACTGCATTTTTTTTGAGTCTGTGTGAAAATCTAAAATCAATGTGTTCCAAGAGGCAGCAAGCAAAGTCGTGAGTACAAGTGTGAAAAGCCATGGCGGAATGAATGAGTGTACGCTGGTTTGAGTGATATTTTTCACTATTTTATCTTTGACACCCTGTTGCTGTCCTAATTTTTTTTTTTCCCAATCTGCATAATTTGTTGCTAAGGCTAGGGTTCTTGTGTTTTTGTCTTAGGTTAAATCAGATTTTTTTTTCAAACTCTGTGCATATAATTACGAGATAAAACAAAGAAAACCTCTTAGACTCAAACCCTATGTATCTGTGACTCTGGCGCCATCATCTGTTCTCTTAACGGGGCCGGGCTAAACCTAGAGTTAACACTATAACGGGGCTATCATCCTTGCAACATTTCCTTGATTTTTTATGACTATGTGTATATGTATTTTCCTTGATGTACTTTCTTTGATGTTGTGAGCCGATTTTTTCCTGATAATAAAATCGCTCTTGAACTTAATAATCGTGTTTGGTCAGCTCGTTCTAGATAATATATATATCATTGTTATAGTTTTCCCACGTCTGTGTGTTTACCTGTCGTCACGTGTATGTGCGTGCCTGTGAGTGATAGAAATATTCGTAATATGTATATTGGTGTAGTCTGTCTGACGCTGTAACAACTGTTGTAGAAGATAGGTGAGAGAGAGAAGAATTCTTTTCGCTTTCAGAGACAGCCACTATATCAAATCTATCATCTCACGTGTGTGGAAATTCTATTACCTTTCACAAACTCTCACTGAGTCTATCACCTATTCAAACCTATTCAGAAGGGACCAAACCTAGTCTTAATTCTCCTATCGGAAATCTACGACACTTATGTGTTATTTATGTTTATAAAATACCAGAAACCTACCCTCTGTTCTATACTAATGTCCTTAAGTCTTCTACTATTTACTGGACCCAGTATCAAGGTCTTTGTCTTGTTTGGACTGACACATACTGTTAATAGGAGAACAACAGAAGTGATTGCGTCATTTAAGGGCTGAGTTGCCCACTGTATACTTCCGGTGTTATCTTGTGTGTTTCGTACTGATAAATAGCCAGCAAAGCATCTTTTATTGGGGATGCCTAGCTGGCCGTGGGGTCAGTGTGATTCGCTTGATAGCTAGGCGGAGTTGTCGTATGGAAGGTACGGGGTTCGAACCCTGGGTAAGCCACTCACGTCTGTTGTTTTTCTGTTGTCCAAGTGTTCTACTTCTTTATTTCTTACGAGTGCCTGAAAACATACCTTTATGTTTGTCTAATATTAATTTACTGTTTACAGGCCTCGGGTTTCCCTTCCTTATGTGTTATTTATGTGAATTATGTCACACAAGAATAGTCAAGCTTTTTGGTGAAAAAATACTTTTTTTCTCACTTAGCACCCTGGCGTTTGCCCCGCCCTAAAGCAAGCTCTAATTGTAAATAATATGTTTCTGCAAAATTAATTATCCAAAAGGCGATCATTAATACCATAATAATTACCCTGGTTCGGGATTGATTTTGTTCATTGTCACAATGTATTTCAACAGTAATACATTAATAAAAAAAAATAAAATAAAAAACTTCTCATGATAATTCATAAACAATATTTTGGTCACATGACTCATAAGACTAATGGTGTGACGATCTTCACAATCCATAGCTCCAGGTTTCTTTGGCAAAACTATGAATATGGATTTTAGCAGATCATCAAGTGAAAAAGAGCTGCAGGAAATGGTTGATACAATAGTGATGGAAAGTGAAAAAAAAAGTCTCAGCCTTAATAGCAAAAAAGACGGAAGTAATGGTCGTCTAAAAGAAAAGTGCTTCCCCAGAATGCACTATCAAAGTAAATGTAACAATTGTAAAACAGGTCAATAAATTCAAATACCTGGGCACATTAATTACAATGGATGGAAAATGCATCTCACAAGTGAAGAGCAGAATAGCTCAGGCAAAAGCAGCATTCTATAAAATGAAGAGTATTTTATGCAACAATTATTTGTAATTTGGAAGTAAGGACGAGAGTTCTTCAGTGTTATGTAGAACCAATCTTGACACATGGGAGTGCATCATGGACAATTAGTAAACAAGTAGGGAAGGCAATAGAGGTCACATAGGTGTGGTTTTATAGAAGAATGATAAAAATACCATGGACAGCCAAAAAGAGTAATGTGGATGTCCTGAAAAAGGCCAATACGCAAAGGAAACTTAATTCAAAATCCACTTTTTTTGGGCATGTTATGAGAAGAGGAAAGCTAGAATATATCGTAATAACAGGTAAGATTGAAGGAAAAAGAGACAGGGGACGACAAAGAGAGCAAATACTGGACTTTTTGACATCGTGGCATGGAAAGAGGTTAACAACAGAATTGATAAATAGTACTGGAGACAGGAAATTGTGGAGAGACATGATCTCCGACGCCACTAGGCAAATTACTTGAAGAAGAATACATTAATATGTTTGAAAGCTGTTTGCACTGTAACATAAACAAAAATGTCTGCTTACCTAAAGTAATTATGAAGGAGATTATTGATGGAAAACTATAAGTGTGTCCAGTTTCTTCGTTCTCAATCAAGTCCTCGTCTGATGCCATGACTTGTAAAAAATTCTATAAGAAACAAATCTAAATGACAGAATGTCATCAAAGTGGTTTTATTAGCTGCCGTGAGCTACCAGGCACTAAGACTGTTTCTAAGATAGGTAATAAAAGTTAAGTCGCTACCTTGCACTAAGACTGTTTCTAAGATAAGGTAATTAAAGATTACGTCGCTACCATACACATATTGTTTCTAAGATAAGGTAAAAAAATGATTAAGTCACTACCATGCCCTAAGACTGTTTCTTGTAATGTTATGATGTATGTATATCTACGTTACCACGTCCTCTTCACAGACACATACATGTTTCAGAAGGCACACAGTAAAAGCGTGTTCAGTTTACAGCCATCTTTATTTACAGAATACTCGTACATGTGAAGTTTCGTATTATATTACAATGTGTGGTTTCGTATTTTAATGTATTATATTACATCCCCCCTTTTTTGAAAAAAAAATGTGTGCAAACATTTCCAATGAAATGTTTCATGTGAGAAAGGATAAGTATGTGTAATGTTCAGTGTGAGTATATATGTCACTGTCTGTATCGGCTGGGGGGTGTCATTGTACGGCCAGAACGAGTGATGTAAAGGGCTGGTGGTTCTGCGGAAGTCCCTGGTTTAGCTTGAGTTGGTTGTGATTTCGGCCTTGGCGCTTGTTGGTTTTGTGGGGCACCAAGGTCTGGAGTTACTGCATTGTCTGTTGAAAGCATGGGAATTCTCTGCTCTGTTGTATTCTGTGGGATTTCTCTTATGTCCACTCTGTTTCGCCTCAGGAGGTTGTTGCTGCTGTCTGGTCTTAAGGTATAGCTCCTGGGTTCAGGGTTTCTGGAAATGATTGTTGCTTTTGACCATGTGTCATTGACGTGGCTGTAGGTAGTCACATGCTGACCAGGATATAATGGTGGTAAGTCTTTAGCACATTTGTCATAGTTGGATTTCTGAACTTGCTGACGATGCTGAAGTTGATCATATGTGCTGTCTTTATGTTGTGGACGGAAGTGGACCTTAGATGGTAGAAGGTCTTTAATTCTTCTATCAAACATAAGTTCTGCTGGACTGTCGATCTTACTGTCTACTGGTGTTGTTCTCCATCTCAAGAGTGCTAGGTGTACATCCTCTGTTCTTGTTTTCTTCATGATTGACTTGATAGTTTGTATCTGTCTCTCAATGAAGCCATTAGATTTAGGGTATCTAGGTGATGATGTTGTGTGTTTGATCTTCCAGTCCTTAGTGAAATTTCTGTATGCTTGACCTGAGAAATGTGGACCGTTGTCTGATCTAATTTCATCTGGGATGCCAAATATGCTGCAATACTTCTTTGTAATGTCTGCAATAACAGCTGATGGTGAGGGTTGTGGAAGTTTCTCAATGATGGGAAATTTGCTGTAGTAATCAGCAATAATAAGATAGTCATTATTGTCGATGGAGAAAATATCAGTTCCTATAATGCTCCAAGGGCTCAATGGTATGTCTGATGGTATGAGAGGTTCTCTGCACTGCCTATTGGCATGTTCTTGGCAAATTGAACAGTTTTTACATAGTGTTTCTATGTCCTTGTTTATCTGTGGCCAGTAAACATCTTTCTTTGCTCTCAGTTGTGTCTTCACAATACCAAGGTGACTATTATGGAGCTGTTTCAGAATGATATCGTGTTGTGTTTCTGGTATAACAATGCGATCTCCTTTAAGGATCAGACCATCCTCGATGCTTAACTCGTCCCTCATAGAGTAGTATGGACGGATGTGTGTTGGAACTTCCCTGATAGAGCTTGGCCATCCATGGTATATCAGTTCTTTGAGGGAGTTAAGAATAGGATCTCTCATTGTGTCTTCTCTGATGTGTTCAAGCCGATTACCGCTAAACTTGACAAAATCAACTTTGATGTTTGGGGTAAGATCTGCAGTCTTGTTGGGGTTTGGTAGTCTGCTGAGAGCATCTGCAAGACCTATATCCTCTTTAATGTTGTTAATAGTTACCACACTCAGCTTTTCGCACATTGGTAAACCCAAAATTGCAGGTCCTTCAACATCTACCAAGTAAAATGTTGACGATGTCCATTCAGAGTCTCTGTATGAACATTCAAGTGTTACTGCTCCGAAACAGTCTATACTTGTTCCATTGTAAGCTCTTAGCTTTGTCCTGCCACTCCTACTTTTTACATCCCTTGTGGGAAATCCTTGCTCATCCACCTTGTCAGGCATGATCTGTCTGAATATTCTAAAGGGTAGAGTGTTACCTTGGGCACCTGTGTCTATCTTGAACCGAATATATCTTTCTTTGTGCATTTTAATTCCTGGTATTCGGAATTGTACCTTGCAGAAAGCCTGCGTTCTCTTTGGTTCATTACTGAAAGTTAGTATCTTCACAGTATTCAAAGTGAAAGGATCACTTTCTTCACTGGAGTCAAGGTCCTCAGTCATCATAGAGTGTGTTTGTTTTGATGACTCTCTGCTGTGAAGTTTGTGTTCAGCACTGTCTTGTTTCCTCTTGAAACATAATTTTATCCAGTGGCCCCTCTTTCTGCAGTAATGACATGTAGAGTCTTTAGCTGGACAGTGGTTTTGTATGTGGTTTAGGCCACAACATTTACACATAGCACCTCTGCTTGTGTTGTGTTTTTCTTAAGAGCCTCCCCCCCCCCCAAAAAAAAATCTGAAAGGTTTTTTCAACAAAGAGAGCTGTAAGCATATATCTCACTCATCCTTTATATCTAAAATAATGCACTTTAAGTAATAAACTAGTTAATGAAGACACATCATAAGAAATTATAACTCAGTACTAAGAACCAATCAATGGCATCATTTAAAACAAATCTGTACTTAAATAACGATGCTACACTAATAGTGTTCTCCGTCATGCAGACGAACCTATAGGCAAGAAATGATAACATATTTCAAGGTAGAGTTCTTTCATACATGAATCGTTATGACCAGTTATATTAGTAAATATCTTGTATCCATGTGTTCATTCTTTTTAAAGAGCACCATAAGCCTATTGTCCTCCATAATGTCCTGAATAAATTATTGACGTACTGTGATATCTATATGAACTAAGTCTATTTAATTACAACCAATGTCATATATGAAACAACCAATGTTATATATGAAGCTTCGTGATGTCTATTATCAACAGTCATGCGCTGTCATTAGTGTACATATCTGGACAAGCGATAGGCGACAACATTGTCGTAGCCTTTAATGTTTATAATGGTGTAATCAAACTCCTGTAGTATTAAAACGTATCGGCTGACTCTTGCATTTTTATATTTTTGCCGATTGTAAAGACGATAGTGGTTTATGGTCGCATTGGATTAAAAAATGGCAACCCTGTAGGTAATGCTGCAGTTTGTTCAAGCACCAGACTAGTGCTAACAGCTCTCTCTCGATAACAGGATACTGAGTTTCCGCAGGACGTAACTTGCGATTAATATAACAAACTGGATGCAAGTTGTTTCTGAATGGTTGAAGTAAACATCCACCGATCCCATACGATGATGCATCTGATCTGAGAATGAAAGGTAGGTATAAGTTAGGCAATTGTAATGGCTGTTGTGAAAAACAGTGGGAAATTATTATCTTTGGTATTTGACGAGGAAATTAGGAATTTAGTCGGTAGATTTGCACGACAGCATCCCACAAAAGTTTATAAGAAGAAAAGTGAACTCAGGCGCGAACCTCTGAGAAAACAAGGGTTAGATCTAAGGTTAGGTATATAAGCCCATCTGAGACAGTTCCTTACTTCCCGAAATCACTTCAAGATCTGACACAGCTGAGAAGATATCGAGAGGGCTGACTCTTATAGTTAGAAGTCTTAACCCACAATACAACAAGATAACTGAGAAGAAGCTACAACTGATTGCTATTGAGAGCGATTTGTAGATCAAAGCTTCTAACAGCTGCAGACTTCTAAGTACCACTGTGTCTGAGGGTAATGTTTATAAGCTTACAAAATATCTTTGTGAATTAATGTACATTTAAAATCGATGAATTTTTAAAATTAGTGTTATGCTTAACATAAATGCTTATGTCCATATCTTGCCTTGTGCCTGAAGGAAGATGACTTCCACCACCGTATAACCTCAATTCTGGACATCATTGGCTCAGCTAGAAGTCCTTGTTGGGACTGACCAAAGCTAGCAATAAAAGCTTTCAGTCCTTTTTAGGGCTTTGCTTTTGGGTGCTGTGCTCAAAGAGATTATCTTTTCTTTTATTTCGGCACATTTTGTTGATGTAAGGGAAACAATTTTGCTACCTTTGGCCTAACGCTAAGCCAAAGGGGAGTAATCATGACTGGGCTTGGAAAATGTCTTTAACTGATGTTAACATTTTTTTAATGTATTGTATTGTTTACCCCCTTTTGACTGACTTAGCCACAGCCTCAAGACAGTGTTGTCAAAATGAGGAGTCTGATCAACAGTGGCCAGTCAGCATCAGAGGGGGCATCTTGGTTATAAACTACAGATACCATAACCTGGTCATATTTTGCAAGCTCAACTAGTGGTGAAAAATGTGACACAATTTTGAACTGGTTAACAGTGTACCAACACTGTACCTGGCATAAGCATTGCATCTTTAATGTCCAGATGATTTAATGACCAAGGGAAGTCAGCTACTACAACGCATTAAACAAGAAAATTATGGCTTATTGTGAAAACACATACCAAGACACCCAAGCCAATAACATGATGAAAATGACCAAACAGTGACAATATACTTCTTGCAAATTGTGTAAAATCTTGAAAGATATTGATACACCAAGGTGCTAAATTGTGTACTATACATCCTTAATCAATAAAGTGCATTGATTTGTTTATAACTGCAGTTACTGAATTATCTAAATTTCCAGTTACAATACTGTTGTGTGGTCAAAGAAATATTAATAATTTAAAATTGGAAGGGAATAAATATGAGCTGCCCTCACATATTTATATAAAACTCCTGGAGCATAGGATAAGTCTAGCGAGAAGGTGACTTACTATACAACTTTCTTCTACAGCTACCATCTAGAAGTGTGCAGTTAAAAAACTACCTAACTTGTCCTATGCCATCCTTACCACTAGTTCACCAGTTCTCTTCTCCAGTTCTAGGAACTTTACTTTCTAATTTTCTATCCATCTTCCATCTCGCCACAATGGGCAAGGTCACCTGCTTGTGCTGTGGCAGGAAATATCACTTTGTACTCAAAAGTATTAAATTTAAACCGTAGTATGTGCATTGCTGCTACTCTTAGCCCCATAATAATTTTGAACAGTATGACTTCTTGCAAAGTACTATAACTGTGTAGATTGTCACTGTTGTACAATAATATTTAACTCTGAAATAAGTATGTGAAAACAATGTCATATTATCCTTTAACTTGTGACATCATGTTCACAAATGATTAATCTTAATGCTTGAACGACAAAAGAAAGATGCCATCATATTATTGGACACAGATGAAAACAAACATAGGCACAGAATGCAGACTCTATCGATAATTCCCAAACAGGACATGTTAAAATAGCACAAATTGGATCAGAAATCAAAATGGCCCTGAAACAGGCGCGAACTAACAATATTTACACATTCAACAACTTTCTGGGTAACTTTAAAGCAGACAATTATTCTGAATTAGTTGGAAACATGCTGTCGAGTTTTTGTGAACTTTGATGCAACATGAGCATAAAATTGCACTACCTCCATAACCATTTACATTTATTTCCGGAGAATCTTGGCGACTTTGGTGAGGAGCAAGGTGAAAGATTTCACCAAGATATAAAAACAATGGAAGAGAGATACCAGGGACTTTGGGATGCCCACATGATGGCAAATTACTGTTGGACCCTTAAGCGTGACTGTCCGGGCATATCACATTCCAGGAAGTTCTCGAAAAGATCCTTTTTTGCGTGTTTTATTACATTTTTGGTAATATATGCACAGTAATTACATATAATATGAATGCAGACTAAAGTCAAAATGCCACTGATAGCACCTAACTCTAGGATTGTACATAACAATTGCCCTACTAATATGGTCATTCTTAGTTATCTCAAAAACTAGAGCTGATAGAAAAAATCTGATTACATTTTTGGAATCAGCAACCAAAAATTACCCAAGAACAGCTATAAAATTTAAGGCACCAAAATGTGTGTATACCAGTGTTATCTATCGATCTCATAAAGTGTAATGGTCAAAATGAGTGTTGGCCCATTGCTGTTGGCCTATGGATTTTCATGACATTGTTAAGATTTGAATGTTATATATGTGCTGTGTGTCTGTACACTATGAGTTGATGTACTTATTCCTAAGCGTAATGGTTGGTCATTGTTCATGTTAAACATAATCTTCATAATACTTTAAAACTAACCCCTAGAAGAATGTGGCAGTTAGGAAGATGAAACTAAATGTCACATTATTTGGGGGCCAAGCCTGAATGTTCCAGGCCGATTGGCTTGGAATTATTTGACCATCCTTCTTATGAAAATTTTTGGTTTTCATTGGAGGGGTAAATAATGTTGTGGGGGCAAGCGTTTCGTTTCGTTGCCCTCGTCAAGACTGCGCGTGTTGATCCCGGTTCCCAGTTCACACCACAAAGCTCCTGTCCATCCGTAAATCTTGCAGCTTTGTGATGTTAGCAAGCAGTCGCATCTCCGTATCGTGGCTCGACAACAGTGCCTCGACATCGTCGAAAAAATTATGGCCCCGCTGTCGCAAACGAGTCGTGGGCCGGCAGTCAGTAATTGTGTCGCTTTCGGCCAAGATGGCCGACTAGTAAAAGTGGTTCTCGCAAGAATAAAATCGCCGGGGCCGCCGGGATCCGCTCTGCACAGAGCGCTGTCTCCCTCCCCGCGCGAGCGACGAAATGCTCTGTTCAGACAGTTATCTGGTTGATCCTGCCAGTAGTCATATGCTTGTCTCAAAGATTAAGCCATGCATGTCTAAGTTCACACTGTCTCACGGTGAAACCTTCCCTTCAGGCGACCATTGCCCTCTCAAGGCTGTGTGTGGTCCCGGTTGCCGGGTCCTCCCAGCGCAGTGGAGGCAGCGAATGGGTGTTGTGCCAGTACCAGATTGCTCTTTTTCGCGGACCTTCGTTCCCGAGAGAACTTTGGCTGGAGGCGTCTCAGTTGCGAGGAGGTTTTATAGCGACAGTACACACGAGGGCAAGTTCGGGGCACAGCGGATTGATCAACTGCTTGCTTGTCACATTGATTACGGAAACAACAATTAATATTCTGTTGTACCAATAAACGCCTTTAGGCGTAACGGAACAACGGATAATTTCTTGTTGCCCTAAGACGCCGCAAGGCGTAATGGCCACTGACTGCTTGGTCGGTCTTTGGCTAAGGACGGAAGAAGAAGAGAAGAGTAAATAATGTTACACCTCTTTTTGCACACCACAAAGCGTCCATTATCTTGGAACTTTGTGGTGCTCAAAAGGACGGTGCTAAGCGCATCGTTACGTATAAGAATTATGACGTGAGTACTAGTGCACAACAACGAGGGGAGATCGTTTTGTTTGTTTTTCAAAAAACGTGGTCGCTAGTGTTAGATAGTTCCAATTATTTTGGAAATTCAACCTGTTTTAAAACGTGTCGCTAGTGTCCGCAATGTTTCTTTCATTTTTGTGTTCATAATTTAATTTTCTAATAATCTGCAGCACACCTATCTGACCCCGCATCTGAATGAAAAATGACAGTGATATATAGGCCTACTAAATTAAATGCACTAATTTGTGGGTACTTTAGAATAAAGAAAACTCTTAGTTTGATTTTCTTTTAATTGTTTAAAATAATTAGAAGGTATATTTTACAAAATATGAAAAAGAGAAAGAAATAAGAAATCTAATTAGGTCCAAGTGGAAGCATTATGCTTTGTCCATGTCTTTTGAACGTTGTTTATGCGCCTCTTGTGTTTTTGTAATATCATGACATTTTGAAGTATCTATATTTTTGTTCAAAGCAGATAATAGCTCCAATTATTATTGAATGAATTCAAGCTGTAAGATCAGTTTTATACTACCTGATCGCTAAAATATATTTCATGTAGTAAATTTTAAAAAATTTTGCCGCACACTTTGATAGGTGTGGCGGCACACTAGTGTGCCGCGGTACACTGCTTGAGGAACACTGGCTCAGATATTCATATGTGATATTCTGGGATGTGTCAATAGTACCTATATCTTTATTGGAACCCATGGACGATGTTACTTGGATAATAATTATTATGACTCAATGTGCGGACTGTAATGGATTTACACAGAATATGCTGATTATCTATCGATCTCATAAAGTGTAACGGTCAAAATGAATGTTGGCCCACTGCTTTTGGTTTACGGATTTTCACGATATTGTCAAGAGTTGAACGTAATAAATGTGTACTGTGTTTGTACACCTTGAATTGATGTACTTATTCCTAAACGTAATACTTGGTCATTGTTCGTGTTAAACATAATCTTCATAATACTTCAAAACCAACCCCTAGAAGAATGTGGCAGTTAGGAAGATGAAACCAAACAGGACAGGCATAAACAAACTACTTGCTGTGGTAAAGGACAATAATGAGCCGAAACACTTGTTCGACAGGACCCCTTCTGATGATCAGACTGCCTCCTGTTGTATCGCTCTGTATAGTTTCCTATCATCATCAGTAGTAATTCGTGCTCATGCAAATTGTATTGTACAAGCAGAAAAATAATATAACCTTAATTAATTATTTCTCAATTCATTTTTTATAATCCATATTTGAAGCATACTGCACAAATAATTCAACAATGTCAATTGTCTATGACATGTCTACTTTAGACACATGTACAATTGAGCACACCGCTACTTTTGTATTTCTCAGTAGTAATCTCTGCTCACACACACTGTGTAAGTGGTAGGATTTATAAACATAATTAATGATGTGTCAATTCATCTTTCAATAATTCATATCTAAAGCATGATACTGAATTCAACAACATTCATTTTCTATGGCATGTTTATTTTATATAAATGTACAACTTGAAAAAAATCTGCCCTGAGCTATCGATGTTACTGCGTAAGAATAATGGATATTAAAATATGGGAAAACAATTTTTTTTACACTTTTTCACTCTCACATCAGCTGTTGTAATTACAGCACGATGTTCGTTTTTACACTGAAACTTAAAGTAACATTCCATTCTATAACTTAACAGCACATGACAACTGAAGATCCGAACAATAAATTTGCCTGAAGGTTTTTAATCACCCCACAACAAATATCTACAACACTGTGACTTAAAAGCCTCATCTCAGGTAAGAATTTGACCCTGTGACTGAATGCTCGCTAGGTCTAATGGGGTTTTACTAAAAGCGCACAGATAAATAGCCATGTACTGTCAAACCAGTGTAGATATAAAAATCACACATGGCACCAAAATTATGCTTATTCACCAAGTCATGTTTTTCTATTAAAGTTCGGTTACCCAAAGCATCTAAGAAGCATGGCTGACATACCGTACCTTTTGACAATGTTTATTGTTTAACACAGTGTAGTGGTCCAAGATAACATCAAGTCTCATCCGCTCAATTTTTGGCACTGACTCCAGCAAAATTAATGCAACAGCTTCATCTGAAACAAAAAAATATATATATCACACATCTTTACAGACTTCCTATTCTGATCCTCATCATCACCACCCTTCTGCTCCCCAAGGAGCATAGGGTAAAGGATCCCATTACATGCACAATGAGGCATTTTGAGAATATGGTGTTATGCCCATATTTTCTTGACCATCGGCACACTAGGGGTGATGTGGTCAGCTTCATGCCAGCCGCCTTTAACCTTCCAAGAAGTTGCTCTGGTGCCGAACTTATGAGGCTGGGTTGACCCGGGAGCCGTTTGCGGTCTAAAAAATCCACCTCATCTGGGGATCGAACCATGGACCACCAAGCTAGGAAGCCAGTGTCGAGGAGCATAGGCCTTCAACAAACTTATGCCAAGTCTTCCATCAGCTCAAGGTCTTTCCATGTCTGCCGCATCCCTTTTGTATCCATCTCTTTTTTCCATGTGTTCTTTGGTATCTCTCTGCCTTTTTTATCCTGGGGATTCCACAACAAGGCCTACCTTGTAATGTTATCTACTGGTTTTTGTTAGTGTGCGTCCTATTCACTGCCAGATATTCTGATCCTCAGTACGTGTTTAAAGATTTAAAATAAAGGATGTGAGATTTACAAGGGGCGAATATAATGAAAATCTTTCAGTTACAACATACCTATCTGTAATGCCCATATTGTTTTGTTTACTTTGTGCTGTTCTTGTTCATTAGTAAATCTCACGTTTTATCTTTTTTTTTTTCTGATATCTTACTCCCAGTACCAGTTCCTGTTATGAAAGGTTAGGAGGATGAGAAAGAGCAGAACATAAAGAACATAGCATAAGGACTTTGAATGATGCGTGCAGGAGGAATACTGCAGTTATGATTAAAAAAAAAATATATAAATCCTCCCTCCTTATATTCTACAAGAAATGGATCATCAAACATAACAGCACTAAAAATTACACTCAAATTAATTAAACAAATTAACCTAATTTTCACAAAGTGTAGCTATAAGTAATGAATGAAGTAGGAATGATGTAAAATGTAAGGATAGTTTGGTTTGGTTTTTTTTTAAGGACCATTTTCACTGCACACGGACAACTCCACAAGTGCTCTGATCTCCTCCCTTAGATCACACAAGGATCTCAGCACAGTGCCTGAAGTTCATAGCACCTGTGAGGATCCCAATGTGTGGCTACAGGAATCACAGATTCTACAAATATTTTTTGTGTGTGTGATGGGTAGGTTTCCTGATTTTAAAATGTCAGGGCTTTACGATTCCCAACTGCCGAGGGATTTTTAACGTGTGCAACTTGCACATGGGACCTCCTATTATTTGGCCCTTTATTCGAAAAGTCTAGGCATCCAATCTCCCTACCCAGGAGATCAGGGGGAAATATGACATCATTAGGAACCACTGGTTCTGAAACAAATGTCCATCAATTGTATTCCCTGTGCTGGGGGTGTAAATGTGAGGGATGATGTCATTGTGACAGGTTTCTGCAAATCAAGATTTGTAAGTCATGAGTCAAGGTGGTATGATTTAATTTTAAAAAATTCCTTTCCTTATATCCTACAAGGAAGGCATAATAAAACATTACAGTACAGAAATTACAGCCAGGTTAACTAACTTGGACAGGTTTCACTGAACCATCACTGTAAATAATGAGTGATGGAAGAATGGTGTATTTATGAGTGAAGGTGGAATTATCTATTTATGAATTTTTTACCCACCCCCACCTCCCCACACACACTTACTTAGTCATTCATCTTCTAGG
Source organism: Oreohelix idahoensis (assembly GCA_024509875.1). Classification (NCBI taxonomy): domain Eukaryota; kingdom Metazoa; phylum Mollusca; class Gastropoda; order Stylommatophora; family Oreohelicidae; genus Oreohelix; species Oreohelix idahoensis. The sequence goes on along the minus strand of JAMPIV010016559.1, from coordinate 123,516 downwards.
TTTGGAAGAGAGAGTGGCATACTATCCTATCGGCTGTCTTCCTCCTGGCCTGGTTCCATTCTAGTTCTCGCTCCTCTAGAGATTGTCTAATGTTGTCCTCCCAGCAGACTCTGGAGGTCTGGATCCCTGGCTCTTAGTTCCCCATACTTGTCGTGATAGCCGATATTCTCCCATTCTGAAGTATTTTGTGTAATCAGGTTTTAAGGCAAAGAAGTGATTGGCCTGTCGTGCTTCTGAATGATGGAGGTGCTGCCTCCTTACGGCCTCCATGCAGGCCGCCCTCCTCCTTTTTCAACCAGGCTTGAGACCGGCCATGGCACACACACACACACACACTTATATTCCACAAGGAAGAGATCATCCAACACACAAGTACCATAGCTTTACAGTCATGTTTACTAACTCTTACAGGTTCTATAAGTGACTATAAGTGATTATAAACATGCTTGCAAAGACAAGTGATTGAATATCAAACCTTCTTCATCTGAAAGTAAATCAGGGAATATATAAGCATGATATTTTGTAATCATAGCTGGAGACAACCCAGGCATTAGTGGATACAACCAATCTCCAACCTGTGAACATACACAATAATGGTTACAACCTGCACACACATATATATCTATATATATGTATATATGTATGTAAATATATCACTTCTTTAACAAACTGTCACTTATTTTGGTCCAAAAGTCTCTGTACATACAGATAATGATCACTTCTTTAACAAACTGTCACTTATTTTGGTCCAAAAGTCTCCGTACATACAGATAACGATCACTTTTTTAACAAACTGTCACTTTATGTGGTCCAAAAGTCTCTGAACATAAGGAAAATGATCACTTCTTTAACAAACTGTCACTTATTTTGGTCCAAAAGTCTCCGTACATACAGATAACGATCACTTTTTTAACAAACTGTCACTTTATGTGGTCCAAAAGTCTCTGAACATAAGGAAAACGATCACTTCTTTAACAAACTGTCACTTTATGTGGTCCAAAAGTCTCTGAACATAAGGAAAACGATTACTTCTTTAACAAACTGTCACTTTATGTGGTCCAAAAGTTTCTGTACATAAGGAAAACGATCACTTCTTTAACAAACTGTCACTTTTTTTGGTCCAAAAGTCTCCGTACATACAGATAACGATCACTTCTTTAACTCTTACTATACGGGAGCTAAAACCACGTTTTTACGCGCTAGTTTAGCTATCGTTACCGTCGCGCGCCACTTCACGGGGCGAGCCGTAAAATTGGTACTAAACCCGCGCCACTTCACGGGGCTTGCCGGATTGTAAGAGTTAACAAACTGTCACTTTATGTGGTCCAAAAGTCTCTGAACATAAGGAAAACGATCACTTCTTTAACAAACTGTCACTTTATGTGGTCCAAAAGTCTCTGAACATAAGGAAAACGATCACTTCTTTAACAAACTGTCACTTATTTTGGTCCAAAAGTCTCCGTACATACAGATAACGATCACTTCTTTAACAAACTGTCACTTTATGTGGTCCAAAAGTCTCTGAACATAAGGAAAACGATCACTTCTTTAACAAACTGTCACTTTATGTGGTCCTAAAGTCTCTGAACATAAGGAAAACGATCACTTCTTTAACAAACTGTCACTTATTTTGGTCCAAACGTCTCCGTACATACAGATAACAATCACTTCTTTAACAAACTGTCACTTTATGTGGTCCAAAAGTCTCTGAACATAAGGAAAACGATCACTTCTTTAACAAACTGTCACTTATTTTGGTCCAAAAGTCTCCGTACATACAGATAACGATCACTTCTTTAACAAACTGTCACTTTATGTGGTCCAAAAGTCTCTGAACATAAGGAAAACGATCACTTCTTTAACAAACTGTCACTTTAGGTACTAAAGTATATATAGAGCAGCGGTTGCGCAGTGGTTAGTGCACTGGCTTCCTAGCTCGGTGGTCCATGGTTCAATCCCCAGTTGAGGTGGGATTTTTTAGACCGCAAACGGCTCCGGGGGTTAACTCAGCCTCATGAATTGGGTACCAGAGCAACTTCTGGGAAGGTTAATTAAAAAAAAAATTTTTTTTTTTAAGGGTGTTTGCTATTTTTTTGTAGCACGCACCTTTCAACCCTCTACCACATGCATGGAGCTTTTGGTTATATCAGGACATGTTTCATTTATTGTAATATGTTTTTGTTTATATTTATTTTATGCTTAATACTATATTATCTCTAGTAGGTATTTTTCCTTTTGTAGTTATAGTTCAGTATGGTTTTATTATCAAAATATGATATTGTCTAAACTGTTAATTTAATATTCATTGGAGGATTATTTAGTTAATCCGTTTTTATCTGGGGGGAATCTTCCACCACTGTTGACAGGCAGAACTAATAGAACCACTATTAGCACAAATCTGGGAAACTGAGACAACACCAACAGAGTGGAGTAAAGGAATAACTGTCAAATTGCCAAAGAAGGGCGACCTTGCAGACAGCAACAAATGGAGAGGAATAACTCTCCTCTCAGTTCCCAGTAATATACTAGACAGGATAATCATCCAGAGAATTTCAAAAGCAGTTGACCATAAACTGAGGAAAGAACAAGCGGGTTTTAGAAAGAACAGAAGATGTGCAGATCATATATTCACCCTCAGGAACATTATAGAGCAGTGCTCAGAATGGCAGAGACCGCTATACATTAACTTTGTTGATTTTGAAAAGGCTTTCGACAGCATACACACCGACAGCCTATGGAAAATAGTGAGGGCTTATTAAATTCCCAGCTGCATTGTTTCCATCATAAAAAGCCTCTATTCTAACTTTACATGCAGTGTTGGATTGAGTAATCTAACTTTCGAAGTGAAAACAGGAGTACGACAAGGATGCCCCTTATCAACAACATTATTTTTGACAGCCATAGATTGGGTGATGCGCCAGACAACAGAGGGCAGTCCAAGAGGAATTAGATGGACAACGTTTTCTACACTGGAAGACCTAGAATATGCAGATGGGACCCAAAGATGCAGCAATAGTGAACGCAGTCAGCGACTCATAGCTTGACTGCTTGCGTCAGGACCAGCGAACCAGAGCTGGTCAAGACCGCACTCCACCTCCACGTTGTCGTGAAACATTCTAAATCCACATATATAAATTAAAAGGTAAATGTAAAGCCTAACACATAAATTCAATAAAAGGAAAGAGAAATGGTAAAAGTACAGTGCTGTCACAATGGCGTACAAAAATCCCCCTTGTTTTCTACTTCGTCTGCAAATTGTAACGTTTCCACGTTGATAGTAAAGCCTATAGCAGCATACACGCATTTCCACAACACAATAAAACGTGTACTGCATTTCTAAGAAAACCTTGAGATACGCAAGCTGATTAATGACCTAAATTAATACTAACATTAATTACACTACGTTAACATAAACGAAAGGACAGATGGACTTAGGATAGAAAGAGAGAGTGAGGGCTGAAAGCAGGAACGCATGCAACCCTAACACGCGTCTCGCGATATACAATTAATGCCACCCTCCCCAAGCGAAAGGCCAGAAGCAATACTTTTTTCAAATGGACAGTGATAAAAAACACTACCCATACGAGAGTTAGGTATAAAAACCCGAAAAATGCTTATTGGGAAACATGACATTATACTGGTTTACGTTTGAAAGCCTGACAGTACCCAGACATCACATCGTATCGAAGTGAACAGGAGGTAGAAGAAAATGCACATTTTGAACGCAGCCACCTAGCTCCCTTAAATTTATATAATTGGGTTCCTTAGGACTTGCTGACAAAGAATATGTTAAACGTTATGCAAATAGTCTAGGAATTAACAAATTATAGCCAAAATAAAATGGTGGTGCTGTCAGACAACACCAAAATCAGAATTGCGCAGTGGCAGGTTTTGAAACCACCATTTTACGGGAAATGGGCCACCATGTAAAATCCTATTTGATTGGATAGAAGTAAATGTAAGGCTAAACACGATTAGTCGGGCTACAAATACTAATTCTTTGTTGTTAGGGAAACGTGAGTAGGAGTACTTTTTTTGAAAAGCTGTGTAAACATGGCCCGATTGGTTAGACCCGCCAATATAGGCAATTAGGAGCATCAGTTCAGTGCCACATGTTAAAATAAACTTACTAAGAAACAGTGCGTTGAGAGACAGATCATATTTTTCTAAATAAAAGCCTGGGACAGAGGCGGATCGGAATTTGTGCCATAATTTGTGCCATTATTCATCGCCAGTCAACGTATCTGTGTAAGATTTCCATGAATTGTGGTAAGCTTGATATATTCAATATCTTTTAATGAAAATTGAATGTAAATTGATAATTTATGTCTGTATATGTGTGTGGTTCGGTAGCAAACATGAGGCAAGGCCTAAATATTGCTCCAACCTGAACAGGAGGTGTCGAAGAAAAGTAAAACTGCATGGAATTGCCAAACAGTACACTGACACCTATCTTATTGACTAGAAGGAACTAATGCTGGAATTGCAGAGGCGTAGTAACCATTTAGGAGGAGAATACTGGTGTAAATTGTTTCAGATGAAGATAGCAGCTGGCCTACCGCTCTGAACTCAGTGTTTGTTCTGTATTGTGTTCAGTGTAGAAATAGATTATAAATTAGATCTGAAGTAGGAGGTACAACCTTCTTGTTTCAGGGACTGTGGTCCTAGTTATTGAAGCAGCACCTGGTCTGAGTTTTGCTGAATCCAGAGGCTGACAGCATACTCCTTGGTCCAGATAGCGACCAGTGAGGTGTCTCCAGAATACAGTGAAGCAATCGAGCAGAGGAGTCTTTTCCTGCCGCCATCACGAAAGATAAGCTTCTGTGGCCAGAGTAGCTCAACATTATGTGCCCCCTCAAAAATTGACATTTTGTTAACTACAGAGGGACACTTAATTGGTTCAAATGACAGGAACTGTGAAAGTTTCCCAATACTATTTCCCCGATAATCAAACACTTGAAGTCATGATGAAAAACAACAACCAAGCTTGAACAAAACCAGTATTACCTCATATTACTACTGCACAAATTACACACATAGAATAATAACAATAAACTATGTCAATACAAAGTTCATATATATAAACTGTGTAAATAATACTTGTAATTACATTTGATTGTGATTCCTGGTTCACTGTGTAGTTGAATCAGGATATCCATTATTGACAAGAATTAATACATATATTTTTAAACTTAAACACTTGACTCATTTAAGATAGTCTTATAGAGTGTTATATGTGTGTGAGTGTCACAGTGTTGTAAAGTTTTGTAGAATAAATTAAATTGTTTATCTGTCTGTTGTTGTTGTGACTTACACTTCATCATTTTCATAACCCTAGACATTTAACGTAGTCATCACAATATTCCAGAATAATTCTGACTGAGGCATAAATGTGGTAGCAAGTAAGGTCATCTGTAATACACCACACTTATTAGATACAGATACCTTCACAGCTGATCTCAGTCAGTACACTAAGTCCCCTATAAATATTTATAACATCCCACTTTACCACATATATTGGGGTCCTGTCCGGGATTTTGAATCTTTCCCTAGTATAAATATTGGGGGTAATTCACTTCAGGGAATAATAAAAATTAAAAAGGTATCCTTGGGTGAAAATAAATAACGTTGAGCTCTCAGTGCCTGTGGTTGTCATTGGATATTTAGTTAGAAATTGTATTGTTTAGTTAGACATTGTTTACATTTACCTGTTAGAAAATGGCGGACCTGGCCAAATTTCGATCTGCTGCTGTGCAGACTGCAAAAGAGTTAGGAATGGACGGGCAAATTATGATTGCTTATGTCACTGCTGAATGTGACAAATATATTGAACGGGAAGAAAGAAGATTAGAAAAAGAGGCCGAAAGAAAATTAGAATCTGAAAGGTTGGCCGAAGATAAGAGGTTAGAGGCTGAAAAAGAAATTAAGAAGTTACAATTTGAGGCTGAGGCTGAGACTAAGAGGCTGCAGATTGAGGCTGAGGCTAAGAAATTGGAGGCAGAAAGAGAAGAGAAGCGATTAGCTGCAGAAAGGGAAGCCGAGGAAAGAAGACAGGCTGCAGAAAGGGAGGAGAAGAAATTAGCTGCAGAAAGGGAAGACAAGAGATTAGCTGCAGAAAGGGAAGCAGAAAGAGAGGATAAGAGATTACAAAGGGAACATGAGTTACGACTAAGGGAGTTTGAGTTTCAAGGCCATGCTCCTGAAAATGGTGCCAGTCCCTTTGCCTCCGATGCTACTGCTAGTCAGGGAGCCTCAACCTCAGCTATGAACTTTCATTTAGATCATTTTGTTGAGAAAGACGATGATATTGAGAGCTATCTAAATAGATATGAACTATTAGCTACCACGTATGGGTTAGAGAGAGAAAGGTGGAGCTTAAAGTTATCTCAAGGACTTCGTGGGGCAGCTTATGAAGTTTTTGCCAAAATGAGCAGAGGTGATCAAGAAAATTATGACATGCTAAAGCAGGCTCTTTTGTTAAGATATGAAAAGATCGCAGAATTTTATAGAAAAAAATTTAGGAATGCTAAACTACTGTCAGGTGAAACCTATCACCAGTTCTCTGCACGGATAGAGACATACTTGGAGAAATGGACTTCTCTAGGGAAAACCCAAGATCTTAAGGAAATGATCCTTATAGAACAATTAAGAGATCCATGGCTCCAGACCTGAGAAAGTTTCTCATGGAACAAGGTGCAGAGAGGCTGGGTGAGTTGCTAAATGTTGCTGAAAGGTATCAAGCAGCTCAAGCAGAGGTATCAGGTAATAAAAAGAAACAGGTAGATAATTGTAAGGCACCACAGAACTTTAATAAATTTGATCCTAGAGATCAAAACAAAGGTAAGCACCAGTTTGATAGGCCACGGTATGACAATAAAAATAAAACCCCACAATTTGATGAAAGGAAATATGATGAAAGAAAATCTTACAACCAAGGAAAGAGATGGTGTAAAAATTGTAAGATGAACAATCATGACACTGACCATTGTAGAAGGAAACCTCCTCATTGTGCTGCTATGACACCTGGAAAAAAGGGAAAAAAGGTCAAACCTGAGGAACTACAGGAACCATACCATCCCCCAGTGTGTGAAGATGTCATCTGTAATGGTGTCACCATAAGGTGTTTATATGATACAGGTTTAGATTATGATTCCGTTGTGAGTTCTCACCTGGTGCAGGCAGATCAATACACCACAGAAACAGTGGAGATTCAAACTGCAACCAAGGATGTAGCTACCATGACACTTCCCGTCGCCCGGATAAAGGTGAAAACGCGATATGTGGAAGGAATCATAAAAGCAGCAGTGATAAATGAGCCAATCTACCCTCTGATATTGGGGTGTAGATATGTCTTCTTGGGGAATCCCAAGAGACCTGTGATACTGGCAACAGTGCAGACCAGATCACAGTCTAAAAAGGAGGAGGATAATCCAATAAATACTCATCCAGATGAGATGAGGAAGGCACAGGCGGAGGACAAGACACTCAAGCCGTGTTTCAAGAAGTTGCCCAAATCTCATACACCTCCAGGCAAGGGAGAATTTTATATGAAGAACAAACTGATTTATAGGAAGGCTGGATCTGAATCCAATGGTCACGGACAGCTGGTCCTTCCCACTTCATATAGTGGTCATATGGGGATCAGCGCAACAGGACAGCGAATAGCTTGTCACTATTTCTGGCCAGGAATAACTGAAGATATCAAACGATATGTAAAATCCTGTCCAGAGTGCCAACGAGTAGCACCTAAGCATTGGACTGCACCAGCAACTCTGGGGGAAATGCCCATAGTGGGAACACCCTTTGAGAGAGTTGCCGTGGATCTTGTGGGACCTCTCACTCGAACTAAGAGGAGGAACAGCTACATTCTGACTCTGGTGGACACTTGTTCTATGTGGGGAGAGGCGGTAGCCCTGTCATCGATTGATTCTAAGCATGTGGCAGAGGCATTACTCACAATTTTCACAAGGTTAGGCTTTCCCAATCAAATCTTGACTGATAATGGCTCTCAGTTCAAGGGGAAACTAACAGAAGACGTTTTCAGGATCTTCCAGGCCAAACACTTCCATTGTAGTGTGTACCATCCCCAAGGGAACGGCCAAGTGGAAAGATTTTATGGCACGTTGATGTCGATCCTGAGAAAGTTGGCACACGAAAAACCAGATACATGGGACCAGTACCTTCACGCCGCCCTCTTTGCTTATCGGGAGGTACCCCATAGTTCAACCGGTATGGCCCCGGCAACATTATTATTTGGAAGGCCAATAAAAGGTCCACTTGAAGCGCTGTTAAGAACGTGGACTGATGAAAAGGCAGAGGAAAATATTACATCCTCATACCAATATGTGAATGAGCTGACCACTCGTTTAAAAACTGGCTGGAAACTTGCCAATGAAAATTTGAGACAAGCCAGGAAGAAACATGCTGCCTATTTCAACAGGAAGGCTAAAGACAGAGATTTGGCTGTGGGAGAGAAGGTACTGCTTCTTCTACCCGGTAGTCAGAATAAGTTACAAATTGGATGGCAAGGTCCATATACAGTTCTAGAAAAGGTGTCTAGAACCAATTATAAGATAGACAAGAAGGGGAAAGAAAAAATCTATCATGTGAATCTCCTGAAGAAATATTTGGAAAGAGAACATCAGGAAGAGACACACTTGTTGACCTTGTCCATTGCAATGGAGATGAAAAAGGAACCACTTTCATCATTTGAATATCCATTACACCCCTGTGAGACAGCGGCACAGGTGAAAATCAGTACACATTTAACGAAAAATCAGAAAGAGAGAGTGCAACAGGTTCTAGAAAATCATACAAAGGTGTTAACGGACCGACCGGGGCATACAAACTTATTGGAATATGATATGAAACTGATAGACCCCACACCTGTCTGTATGAAACCCTATTCGATTCCTTTTGCTAAGGAGAAAGCTTTGAAGGAAGAGATAGACTATTTGTTGAAGGAAGGAATTATTTCACACAGTGAATCTTCGTATAGTTCCAGTGTTGTACTCTTAAGGAAACCCTCTGGAGAACATAGACTCTGTATAGATTACAGGAGACTGAATGCTATTACCGAAGGACAGGTGGATCCATTGCCGGATACAAATCAGTTGTTTGCCAGGCTAAATAAAGCTAAATATTTTTCAAAAGTGGATCTGAGTAAAGGATACTATCAGATTCCAGTAAAGCCTGAGGTTAGACCATACCTAGCTTTTAGTACCTCAGAGGGACACTATGAGTTTAACAGATTGCCATTTGGATTGAAGAATGCGCCTAGTGTCTTCTCTAGAATGATGAGAAAATTATTGGACCCTCTGAATAATCCATGCATCACAAATTTCATGGATGATATCCTTATAGCAACAGAAACATTTGAGGAACACATTGACTCTCTGAACATGCTGTTTAATCGACTTAGAGAAGCGAATTTAACAGCCCGACCAACCAAATGTTGCTTTGGATGTAAAGAATTAGAATTTTTGGGACACACAATCCATCAGGGAAACATGACCCCTGACCCCAAGAATTTAGAGAAACTAAAGAAAGCCCCGAGACCACAAACCAAGAAAGACGTGAGATCCTTTGTCTCATTATGTGGTTTCTACCAAAAGTATATCAAAAACTTTAATTCCATATGTGCACCGTTAACTGATTTGACCCATAAAGGAAATCCAGATCGAATTACATGGACACCACAATGTGAATTAGCTTACCAGGAATTGAAGGAAAAGCTCACAAGCAAACCTATTTTGAAATTACCTGACTTAAGTCAAGAATTCATTGTAAGGACGGATGCCAGTAATATTGGGTTAGGTGCAACACTGCTACAGAAATCAGATGCATTGGATGGGGAATTAAGCCCAGTGGCATATGCTAGCAGAAAGTTGAATAAAGCTGAAACCAATTACTCAACTAGCGAAAAAGAATGTCTTGCAGTAATATGGGCGATAAAGAAATTAAATATTTATCTGTATGGGAAGGCATTTAAGTTGCAAACGGATCACAAACCCTTGTCGTTTCTAGCGCAGGCTAGACATGAAAATTCTAGATTACTCCGTTGGTCATTACTGATGCAGCCATTTGAGTTTTGCATAGAGTATATATCTGGAAAGAAAAATCTGGGAGCGGATTTTTTAAGCCGCCATCCATGTGATGATAATCACCGTAAGCCCCAGAACTAATAATAAATTTCTCTATGTGTATATAGAATTATAGACTGACATATAACGTCTGTTTTAAGAGGGGAGAATTTGTCGTGAAACATTCTAAATCCACATATATAAATTAAAAGGTAAATGTAAAGCCTAACACATAAATTCAATAAAAGGAAAGAGAAATGGTAAAAGTACAGTGCTGTCACAATGGCGTACAAAAATCCCCCTTGTTTTCTACTTCGTCTGCAAATTGTAACGTTTCCACGTTGATAGTAAAGCCTATAGCAGCATACACGCGTTTCCACAACACAATAAAATGTGCACTGCATTTCTAAGAAAACCTTGAGATACGCAAGCTGATTAATGACCTAAATTAATACTAACATTAATTACACTACGTTAACATAAACGAAAGGACAGATGGACTTAGGATAAAAAGAGAGAGTGAGGGCTGAAAGCAGGAACGCATGCAACCCTAACACGCGTCTCGCGATATACAATTAATGCCACCCCAAGCGAAAGGCCAGAAGCAATACTTTTTTTCAAATGGACAGTGATAAAAAACACTACCCATACGAGAGTTAGGTATAAAAACCTGAAAAATGCTTATTGGGAAACATGACATTATACTGGTTTACGTTTGAAAGCCTGACAGTACCCAGACACCACATCGTATCGAAGTGAACAGGAGGTTGAAGAAAATGCACATTTTGAACGCAGCCACCTAGCTCCCTTAAATTTATATAATTGGGTTCCTTAGGACTTGCTGACAAAGAATATGTTAAACGTTACGCAAATAGTCTAGGAATTAAAAAATTATAGCCAAAATAAAATGGTGGTGCTGTCAGACAACACCAAAATCAGAAATGCGCAGTGGCAGGTTTTGAAACCACCATTTTACGGGAAATGGGCCACCATGTAAAATCCTATTTGATTGGATAGAAGTAAATGTAAGGCTAAACACGATTAGTCGGGCTACAAATACTAATTCTTTGTTGTTAGGGAAACGTGAGTAGGAGTACTTTTTTTGAAAAGCTGTGTAAACATGGCCCGATTGGTTAGACCCGCCAATATAGGCAATTAGGAGCGTCAGTTCAGTGCCACATGTTAAAATAAACTTACTAAGAAACAGTGCGTTGAGAGCCAGATCATATTTTTCTAAATAAAAGCCTGGGACAGAGGCGGATCGGAATTTGTGCCATTATTCATCGCCAGTCAACGTATCTGTGTAATATTTCCATGAATTGTGGTAAGCTTGATATATTCAATATCTTTTAATGAAAATTGAATGTAAATTGATAATTTATGTCTGTATATGTGTGTGGTTCGGTAGCAAACATGAGGCAAGGCCTAAATATTGCTCCAACCTGAACAGGAGGTGTCGGAGAAAAGTAAAACTGCATGGAATTGCCAAACAGTACACTGACACCTATCTTATTGACTAGAAGGAACTAATGCTGGAATTGCAGAGGCGTAGTAACCATTTAGGAGGAGAATACTGGTGTAAATTGTTTCAGATGAAGATAGCAGTTGGCCTACCGCTCTGAACTCAGTGTTTGTTCTGTATTGTGTTCAGTGTAGAAATAGATTATAAATTAGATCTGAAGTAGGAGGTACAACCTTCTTGTTTCAGGGACTGTGGTCCTAGTTATTGAAGCAGCACCTGGTCTGAGTTTTGCTGAATCCAGAGGCTGACAGCATACTCCTTGGTCCAGATAGCGACCAGTGAGGTGTCTCCAGAACACAGTGAAGCAATCGAGCAGAGGAGTCTTTTCCTGCCGCCATCACGAAAGATAAGCTTCTGTGGCCAGAGTAGCTCAACATTATGTGCCCCCTCAAAAATTGACATTTTGTTAACTACAGAGGGACACTTAATTGGTTCAAATGACAGGAACTGTGAAAGTTTCCCAATACTATTTCCCCGATAATCAAACACTTGAAGTCATGATGAAAAACAACAACCAAGCTTGAACAAAACCAGTATTACCTCATATTACTACTGCACAAATTACACACATAGAATAATAATAATAAACTATGTCAATACAAAGTTCATATATATAAACTGTGTAAATAATACTTGTAATTACATTTGATTGTGATTCCTGGTTCACTGTGTAGTTGAATCAGGATATCCATTATTGACAAGAATTAATACATATATTTTTAAACTTAAACACTTGACTCATTTAAGATAGTCTTATAGAGTGTTATATGTGTCTGAGTGTCACAGTGTTGTAAAGTGTTGTAGAATAAATTAAATTGTTTATCTGTCTGTTGTTGTTGTGACTTACACTTCATCATTTTCATAACCCTAGACATTTAACGTAGTCATCACAATATTCCAGAATAATTCTGACTGAGGCATAAATGTGGTAGCAAGTAAGGTCATCTGTAATACACCACACTTATTAGATACAGATACCTTCACAGCTGATCTCAGTCAGTACACTAAGTCCCCTATAAATATTTATAACATCCCACTTTACCACACACGTGGTGGTCCTGGAAACAGTCTGCAGCAGTGCAGTCTGGCTGAGCGAGTGCGGATCGAAATGGGAAGGCATACCCGGTCCCTAAAAAATGCTGTGCAGAAGTCGGATGTGTCGACCGAAAGGTGCAGATATCACAGCTTAGGCGCAAACAGACACAACGCAACCACCGTCCTTTTCAGGGCGAATGAGAAAGAAGAAGAATATGCAGATGACATTGCACTACTCGCGCATTCACATCAACACATCCAAGAAAAAACCGATAGACTGAATAAGTATGGCCAGCAGGTTGGTCTGAACATCAATCTGAAGAAGACAGAGGTCATGACACTAAATGTGAGCAATCCTGAGCCAATAACAATAAGGAACCAGAAGTTAGAACAGACAGACACATTTACTTACCTAGGATGCGCAGTAACATCTGACGGCGGAACAAGCAAGGACATTGACAACAGAATGAATAAAGCGAGAACAGCCTTCAACAACATCTGGAAGTCTTCCCAGTACAGCACAAACACCAAATTAAGACCATAAGAGAGCTGTGTACTTTCTGTGCTTCTCTATGGAGCAGAATGCTGGAGAGTAACAGAGAAGGAAATGTCGAAACTGTCCTTCCACACAATCTGCCTAAGGAAAATTCTCAGAATCTTTTGGCCGAATATCATCAGCACCCAAGAACTACTTATTCGGAGTAACCAGGAGGACATGCACACCATCATAGCTGGCAGACGCTGGAGTTGGGTTGGCCACGTCCTCAGAAGGGACCCTGATACCATCACAAGAACAGCTATGCTATGGACCCCGAGGGAAAGCGAAAGAGAGGCCGACCAAAAACAACTTGGCGGAGAACTGTGGAAGCCGAGATGCAAAGAATGAACCAGAGTTGGGGCACTGTATGTAGGATGGCCGCCGACTGAGCAAAGTGGAATCAATTTGTTGCTGCCCTACAAGACGCCACCAGGCGTGATGGCCACTGACTGCTTTGACGGTTGGATGCTATGGATCAAAGAAGAATCTCTAGTAGGTATTTTTCCTTTTGTAGTTATAGTTCAGTATGGTTTTATTTTCAAAATATGATATTGTCTAAACTGTCATGCATTTAATATTCATTGGAGGATTATTTAGTTAATCAGTATTTATCTGGGGGGAATCTTCCACCACTGTTGACTGGCTCACATCCTTATTTATTTTTGTTTGTTTTTTAATATGTTGGCTTTTGTTTTCGTAATATAGCGTTTTATTAGCTTTTGTACTTCTGATGGGGTCTTAGTGCCTATGAGATTTTCTACACTCATTTCTACCTTGTGATTACTACAGTATGTCTTAATGTTTTGCCTCTGCTGGTCATATCTTTTGCAGTCCACTAGAAAGTGTCTATTTTGTTTGGTTCTTGACACTCTTCGCATGTGGGTTCCTCTATCATAAAATATCCAATTCCAAGCTTCAGCAGTAACAGTTTTTTATTAATTGGTATTTATGGTTCATCTTGTACGTGACATTTTTTGCTTGGTTTTTTCATAATTTTGTGTGCATGTCTTCCTTTTTTGCTTTGGTTCCATGCTATTATCCAATTAAGCTCTTGATTTCAAACTTCCCTAAGTCTACTTCAATTTTGTTATAACTAGTTCTTCCCCCTTTGGCTTCTTTGCCTGCAAGCTCATTTCCTGCTATCCCAACATGTGCTGGTATCCATGTTAGTGTGACACTGCATCCTGCATTGTGTAGATATGTATTGACCTGTAGTATTTCCTCTATAATATCTGGCCTGCTACATTACAAAAAGGCTCCACTCGCTTCAAAAATGCGCAATGCGCCTTGTTGCTGACAAATACCAATCATATTCTATAGATTTATATAATTATCTTCAAATATTATCCCCCAGGAAGCGCTTCCTCTTTAACAAAGGGAAATTTATTCACAAAATCCTGTCACAGAATGCTCCAAAGTATCTTTGGCCGCTTTTAAAATATAATGAAAGACGTAGTCAGCGCTTAAACAAATTACAGGTACCCAAGCCCAGACTAGACCTATTTAAGAATAGTTTAGCTCACTCAGCTGCTCATCTTTGGAACAATCTTCCCAATGACCTAAAAAACACTCACAGTCCTTACTCATATATCATATACTGTTCAAATACTTTATGAGTGCTGAATATATGCCACCCTAACTGATTGCCCATCATTGTGGAAGATACTTACAATCTATGGTTTTCCAACAAAATATGTGAATATAATCAAAGCGCTATATGACAATGCAAGATGTTGTGTTAGAACAAATAAAGGGAATACAGAATGGTTTACAGTAGAAACAGGGGTTAAACAAGGCTGTATTATGTCACCACTACTTTTTGGAATAGCTATTGATTGGGTTATGAGAAACTATACCCACAATGAACAATTGGGTATAAAATGGACAAATGGAAAATTCCTGGGGGACCTGGATTTCGCAGATGATGTAGCATTCTTAAGTTCAACACCAAGACAATCCCAAGAAGCAATAAATAATTTGTGTCATCTCTCGGTTAAAATAGGTCTCCAAATAAATGCTTCTAAAACTAAAGCTATGAACTTTTCTAACGAGACCTTTGATATCATCTTGAACGGGAAAAAACTACAGAAAGTTGAAAGTTTCAATTATTTAGGCAGTAAAATGACTCAGGATGGTGACACAACAAGAGAAATCCATACTAGAATTGCTTTGGCAGCTAGCGCCTTCAATAGATTATCTAACATTTGGAAATTACGATCATTGAATATACATACCAAGCTTCGTCTGTTTAATTCAAATGTTATCTCAGTGTTAACATACGGCTGTGAGAGTTGGAAAATAACAAAATCATTGGAGAACAAGCTGAATACATTCGAGAACAAATGTCTTAGAAAACTCATGAACATCAGTTGGAAAGAATTCAAGACTAATCGACAAATAAGAGAAGACTCTAGGCAGAAATATGTCTCCGACTATATAAGGAAAAGACGATGGTCATATATCGGTCATGTCCTACGAATGCAAAACAACAGAATACCACTACAGGCGCTCACTTGGGTTCCTGAGGGTAAGAGGAAAAAAGGAAGACCAAAAGAAACACTCAGAAGAACAATAATAAGAGAAGGAAGAATGTTGGGCCTAAATAATGTGCAAGAGCTAAGAGGAGTGGCGTCACAACGAACAACCTGGAGAGCACTGGTTTCTGCTTTATGCGCCGTGTTTGGTGCTTAAAGAATTTATTATTATTATTATTAACTGATTACGTTTTATTTTTATCTTATATACTGTATGGTGGCTCTGATGATCTAGTTTTTCATTACATATACTTATTCTTAATTTTGTGGTCAGATACTGTTATTGTATGCTGTTATACAACCTTGTAATGTCGCATTGCCCTTAAATTAATAATTTAAGTACGCTGGAGAATGTTTGAGTAACAGTAATAAAAGATGAGCAAGAGGAAGGAAGAATGCAGGAGGGGACTGTGCCCGATTTTCAACCCTTGGCAAATTAATTGCTTTCGTATATGTCTATCTAACTATCTACCTAGTCTGATTCTGGTCTTGAGTTTGGGATGGCAAAGACAGCGAGGAAAGTAACTCTTTACCCCACCTCATGATGATGAACCTAGTATCATTGCACTTATTGCAGCAGTATCTGCTATGAGACTCAAAGCTGCTCACCTCTCGCAAAGTCTTCCGCATGCACTGGATAACACACCGAGTCCCTAGTCATTCAGTAGCAGACCGTTCGAATATTTCACGAGTTCTTATAACATACCATCTGATTATGCCTCAAATCACTGTCTAATTTACTGTATGTGGAATTCGATTTTTATCAGTCTTGTTGTTTGTTGGTTTTTTTTTTTTTTTTCTTAATTTTTAAAAAAAAAATTTATTTTAAAAAGATACTTTAATTATGATGATTATTGCAAATGTATGATGTTATATTACTTTTATAATGATAAATGCCTAAATAATGCTTAAAGTAAATGTGAGGATGAAAGGATACAGTATACATGATGAGAGAGAGAGGAAGGGCAGAATGTCAGACGATCCTGCGTGCCCAATTCTTAACCCTTTGAAAATAAAGTTTGTTCATTCTGTTACTGATAGCTAGTACTGATGAAAGGGAATCTGTGAGATGGGTACTTTATTTGGTGGATTTTCTGCAACTATTTCTAAAGCTTTTAGGATTGCCACTAATTCTGCTGTAAAGATTGATGTATTACCAGTTACTTTATATATATCTTTTATAAATTTTCAATTTTGGTATTGCTATTCCTGCTCCTAATTGTCCTTCTTCAACGTTTGACCCATCCGTATATATATTTAGGCTATTATGTATATACTGTTCTATATACTCTTGTGTTTTACTATTTGTTGAGATTGTGTCTTTGGATTTGTTTATGACCTTTGCTAAGTGGGAGTCAGTTTCTGGCACTTTCAGTTCCCATGGTGGGATCTTTGCTTTATATTGAGCACTACTATTTATCATGTTAAATAGGTCTGGATGATGATCCACTTCTTCCATTGTTTTCCACCCTAACGGGTATCTATTATAGTCAAATGGAATGTGGCCTATAAATTGGTTACCCCTATCAAAGGTTTTGTGTGCTGGGTGTGTTGGATCTTTTGCCCAGTAGTTGAATCTCAGCTCTTTTCTCCGTAGCTCCAGGGAAATAATGCCTAACACTACTTCTAATGCCTCTACTGATGTTCGTTTGAGGCACCTGCTATTATTGACAGTGCCTGGTTTTGGACTGTGTCTAGTTTTTTCTTATTGCTCGGAGCGGCTGATGCATAGACAACACTGGCATAGTCAAGTTTGTCCCTAATAAATGATTCATAGGTGATCATTGTCTTATTGCAAGCTCCCCAAACATTTCCTTTCATATATTTTAGCATATTAACAAGTCCCCAACTGTTTTCTACTAATAAGTCTATGTGTTTGTTCTAGTTTAGTTGCTGGTCTAGTATCATACCCAGAAACCTTGTGGTTTTTGCTGTACATACGTTTTGGTCATTAATGTTAATATCAATTATAATATTTTTTATTACACGCCCTCTACTGAAGATCATTCATATTGTTTTTTAACTTTTGATTAAATCCCCACTCGTGCATCCAGCCGGAGACTTTATCTATTTGTTTTTGTACTGTTTTATAGAGGAATGGTTAAGGCGGCCAGCGTGATGCTGACCACATGACCCCTAGTGTGCCGATGGTCAAGAAAAAAATGGGCCTAACACCATATTCCCAATATGCCTCAATGGGCGTGTAACGGGATCCTTTACCTTTTTATATAAAGTCCTATGGCTCAGGATCAACTTATGTTATGAAAATATCTATTCTCACAAAAGTAGTAAAGTATCATGAAGAGCTTCTAATTCAAATTTGGTGCCCATAGCTAAAAAAAAAAATAAAAATCTGCAATACTGCATTACATTTAATTTGGCTGCAATTTTCATAGCAATCAACAGCAATGAACCATTAAATACTTTGTTATGCATAACTATTATATGTGTAGGTTAAGCAGGTACATTTTAATTAAAATTATGCAATCAGTTACGGAAACAGCATTTCACTGTAGCTGCTAGCCTTAGATCCCAAAGTGAAGAGATGAAATCAGTTAAACATGGAGAAGAACTATATAGAGAATTCAGAACTATCAAAAACAGATGTACACAAGACAAATTCAAATGTTAAAATTATGTCAGTGTCTTATACTATAGAAGAAACTTATAGAAAAAATGTTAACGACAGTATCGTTTATAAATTGGACTACAGACACAAAGTAATACATAAAAATATGCTAGTGACTGTAAATATCAGAGACTACAGAAAGAAGTAGTACACAAACACCACAGAAGTATGAAAGATATTTCTACTTCATAATATTTCTGATATTACAAAACACGCTAAGTTGAACATCTTTGAAACTGTCCACCGTGACCTGATGTTCTGCAACACTCTGGCCCTTGAAGATAAGACTTATTAACATCACATGACAGACACTGTCTAGACAAAACTGTGCGACACTTGGCAATATTATTCTAACATGCAACAAATATTACCTGTAAGAAAGCTGGTGGTAGTAAAGCCCCATTGGACAATCTCCTGTATGCTTGATTAAATTTAACAAGGTGAAGAGAGAAACATTCAAATGAAGATATTACTGTGCCTGCTGCAGAAATATAGAACAGCAAAACAGCATTTTGTATGCTGAAGACCTCAGTGCCATCTGCTACACTTTCCACCTCAGGTACTAGCGTGGGATTATCCTCAGATTCCCAATTGTGATTACCCTCAGAGCCCCAGGTAGAATTATCCTCAGATTCCTGGACAGAATTATCCTCAGTCTTTGTTGACAGCTACGGCAAGAAAATGGGGAATTAAAAAAAAGGCAACTATAAATGGTATACAGAAAATGTCAGAAAGTGAACTATAAACAATAAAGCTGCAGATGGGAAAAACTGTATCATTCTGACCATGTGCTGTGGTCTTTCATCATAGAAATCACACAAATCCTGGATACATGTGACATGGTGGCTATAAGTGTTTGCCATCTGTGTTCACCACACTAATCTTTTATACGTGTGATTTGGTGGCTTATAAGTGTGTGTCATCTGTGTTCAGCACGCTGTGGCTGGCCGTTTAAAGGAATAGAATGACAGTAGAAATAGAATGTATTAAAGAACGTATCAAATCTTTGCCTGAATGACTAACTGAAAATGGCTCATAATATTGGGCGAAGGTTTCCCTTATAGTGAGTTTCAAAAAGAAAGACAGGGAAGAAAATACAGCAACTTAAATTCCTCCTGCATAAGAGTGATAATTTCAAGAGGGGATTAGGTCTGCTGGCCACCTTGATTCGTCTGATACGTGTTGAAAATAATTTAATAAATTAAGCCACAATAAAATAATATAGAACAAACAGACACATACATCAACCAATAACAACATTCAATGTCCTATACACTGAACACGAAAGGTGCAGTGAAAATTACAAAGAAACATTTATTACGGAATGGGAGTATACTGAATGAATGTACGACGTTAAAGGATTTGACTGAATAAACATGTGATGTATGCGAGTATCTATCACAAACGCTAGTGTCAGTTTTTAATTTAACCGAGTTTTTGTGTCACTATTGTTTCATCATAATTATGTGTAGGAGAGTGGTGAGTTCCAGTGCAGATATCAACTTGGCTGAGATGTCCAGCGTCGAATCTGCATATGGTGTAGGGTGGTATCTTGGTGATGTTAGAACAGGTCACTGGGACTATGCTCCACGTGCAAAAGTCAATTGAGGTTGCCCGCTGGTTCATGAAACAAGATCAGGCTCAGGATTTCCCGGCTCTTCCCTTTAACCACAGGATAAATGGAGATTTTGTCTTTCCAGGTTCGAACTTGATAGGGAACAAAAAGAAACAACGAGGTGCCGTAAGTACTCCCATCTTCAAGAGGGTTTTTTTTCGCGCCTATTTCGACATAATTCAGTTGTTACAATACCAGTTAGTGACAATACCCTATTAGGCTTCTAATTTCATTGGCAACCAATTTGCAGGTTTTCTTCTTCTTCTTCCGTCCTTAGCCACAGACCGACAAAGCAGTTCATGGCCAGTACGCCTAGTGGCGTCTTAGGGCAACAAGAAATTAACTGTTGTTCCGTTACGCCTAGTGGCGTTTTTTGGTACAACAAAAAATCAATTGTTGTTTCCGTAATCAGAGCGGCTGGCAAGCGGGTAATCAGCCCGCTGTGAATTTGCAGGTAGTGCTCTGAAAATGTATGTTCATCTTCTAAATTGTTCTTTTTCTTGCACAATCTCTGTTAAGCTGCCACTACTTTCAGTTATTATCTTGACACTAACGCTTCTGCTCCATTGTGAGCACAGCAATATAAAAAGTGTATCAACAAATGTACATCCTAAACAGAGTGGAATCTAATAACCATGGTTAATGTGCCTGTTATGCCTGCTGTAAAATAGCGATAGGCGATAGCAATAAATTCCCCCTTTTATTCATATAAAGTACGTCAGGTAACATATAGTCAAGTTTCCTGATGTACAATAAAGTAAGGCTATGCCGGCAAAGTACATACCATACATTATTGAGGTATACCACCTATATAACAGCCATGCTTCGCCTTCAGGGAAGTACCTAGGTTTTGTTTTTATATTTCTTTAAGTTCTTATGTCTCCTATCTAGCCTTCACTTTCTTTCTTTTCCTGACGAAGGCCTTGTGGCCGTAACGTAGACTACTTTCTTTGTCTTTAGTCCTCGTAAGACGAATCACCTTTTTTCAATTTTTTTTAAACCCATCCATTACTCCACGTCTTACCGCAGTTCCCCTCAACTTCCTCGATTTTTTGTATATAACATATAAGCATCCATTATACCACAAATGTTATAAATCACAAGTCATATATGAATTATACATAATATACCAAAGGAAAATAAAACAGAAACTTACCCACTCAGCAAGAATTCTTTCTAATGGCTGGCCCAGAGAGTTAATAAATGCTCTCTGTTACTTTTGCCTATTCGTTGAATTGACCCAAGACTTGGCAAAGCAATAGTGAAGAATGAGAGTTTTGTCTCCCAATATAAAGAGTTTGTCGACAAAGAATTTCGCTAGTAATTAAGTTGCCATCTGTTAGAGTTTTGCATTTCGTGAGACTGAATCAGACCTACCATTATTCTAGTAAAGAGTGTAAGATTTACGATTTCCTCCAAGTTAAGAAGATACTACTTTTAATTAGTACATCTGCAGGTCTCAGAAAGAATTTATCACGGTCGGTACGGGCATTCGCTTACCCAAAAAGTCATTATATTAGTTAGTTGCTTATCCTTTACAGGACGTGGCAATCAACCCCAGCTTTTATTGGCTGTTTATGATTTTTCTAGGCAATTTTTTTCATTCAGTAGTTTGCCATTGCTTTCTGAACGGTATGGCGCTTATACCATTGTTAAAAATCCACACAAAGCGATCTGCTACCAAACCACCTGCAGCAGGTTTCGAACCTGGTATATCTGGATTATGAAACTGCGTTCATATCCATTAGGCCATTATATTAACTGAGCGTAATCTACCCCCTTCTACAACCGCCATAAATATCTTGGGAGCATAACCAGGTGTCTGAACTGGGTGCAGGGTTTTTCCCAGAGCGAAAAATGCATCCAGTTTGTTACACAAATCTTTTATACATGTTATTTGGTGGCTTATAAGTGTGTGTCATCTGTGTTCACCACACTAATCTTTTATATATGTGATTTGGTGGCTTATAAGTGTGTGTCATCTGTGTTCACCACACTAATCTTTTATACATGTGATTTGGTGGCTTATAAGTGTGTGTCTTCTGTGTTCACCTCACTAATCTTTTATGCATATGATTTAGTGGCTTATAAGTGTTTGTTATCTGTGTTCATCACACTAATCTTTTATACATGTGACATGGTGGCTATAACTGTGTCATTTGTGTTCACTACACTAATCTTTTATACATGTGACATGGTGGCTATAACTGTGTGTCATCTGTGTTCACAACACTAGTCCTAGATACATGTGATGTGGTGGCTATAAGTTGTGTTATCTGTGTTCACCACACAAATTCTGGAACATGTGATGTGGTGGCTATAAGTGTGTATCATCCGTGTTCACAACACTAATCCTAGATATATATGTATTGGTGGCTCTAAGTATGTGTCATTTATTTTCACCACACAATCCTGGATACATGTAATGTGGTGGCTATAAGTGTGCATCCTCTGTGTTCACCACACTAATCCTGGCAGTTTTTAGTGTTTAAAAGAAAACTAGACATCTCTAAAGATATGCAATTTGTAAACCTTTGCACCTCTTTCCAGTTTTCAAAGCAAGAATAAATATTTGACCTCATTCAAAAGGCACAGACTAAAGGACTAAGAAATTGCAAAAGCTGAGCAATTAACTGTTATGTCAGGTTTGAAGATTGATGAAACTTTCAATCGTTTAGATTTCCTCATACAGTTAACACAACCAACTATGGTTTCCAGCACCAAAGATTAATGCTTTGCGATTCATCTGTTGCTGAAATCAAACTGCCTGAATTGCACAAGGATTCTGGTTTAATATACCACATAAACAAGCACTTAATCTGCAACTTAATTCTGGAAACTTGCTCTTGAAATGAAATATTCCCAACTAAAGAAAGCAAGCTTTTAACACAATTTACCACTCAGAAATACTGTATTTCGCAATGAAATTTATAAATTGAAATATTGTGCTGTAATTAAAGATCAAGCATCCAACTGGCTAAGAAGTTAGAGTGCTTTCCTCATGTGGAGAAGTTACCATGTCATCCTTCAGTCTAACCAGCTGTAAATAGGTACATTAATCGGCTCTTGAGACAGGGAAGGCCAAAAGGAGCGAGGAAGGGAATTGGTCAGCCCACCTCAAAGAAAAAAAAAGCTGGTTCTCTAACACTTCATTCCTCTATGGCAGTATTTGCTATGGAGCTATCTTTTTAATTAAAGATCAGCACTTCTGACAACTTCTGCAAATTGTGCTAAAAACTCAGAGTAAAATGTTGGTTGTATTACCTGGCTTGCATTGTACTAAAAACACATGTAATTATGGCAGTGAGAAATCATTATCTTTGATAACTGACCAGGAAATCATGATTTTGTCGGAAAAACTGCACAACAGCATTGAAATTCCACGAAAGTTACAAGTAGAAATGTCAACTCAGGCATGGACCTCTGAGAAGGAATGTGTCAAATCCAGATTGGGTATATAAGCCCCCTCAGATTCAATTCTGGACTCTCAAAATTTCATAGCTGAAAAGATGTCCAGTGAACTGACACACGCTTGTTGAAGTCCCGTAGCCACATCCCATAGCTGAGAAAAGCAAAAGTGACCTGCTTGTGAGCAGACTTGCATAAGTGATAAGCTCGTATCCGTAATACTGTATATGAAAGGTATATGAAAGGTTCTTATCTGAGAAGGTCACAACAAAAGCTTCTGATAAGAAGCATAAAAGACTGCAGTGTGTGATTCAAGGACCACCTCTGCTATTCGCCGGATAATAGTTGCCCATCGCAAGCGAAGATGGTGACAGCTTCAGACTTGAGTTGTGACACATCTGTGCCGTGATCTCATGTGGCTAATTAGTCCCATTTTGGCCCTACAGGCCCTGCCACATACGGGGCACACATGGTTAGAGTCGATAATAGTGTTGCTGTGCATTCTGACCTTTCTTGCAGCACGCTTGCCTTCTGCCTTATCAGCTAAATTCTGTTCTGAAATGCGAGCTGTTCTGAAGTCACCAATTGCCCAAAATGAAGAACAAAGACATTGACACCTTACAATTTTATAACTTGTGATTTGTGTAAATACATATCTGCAATCTTTACCAAACTTTTATTTTAATTAATAAATGTAGATATATTTTATAAATCGCAGTTATTGATTTTGTTTAAATTCCAGTTCATGTTTGAAATTGTGTTTCTGTGTGGAAATTAAGAGAATTATTTAATATTTAAATTGGTAAGGATAGTTAACTAGCTGCATTTCACACCAGCTATTACTAGCATCACCCTTGGAGCATAGGATAGATCTAGTGAGCTGACTTACTTCACAGCTCTCTTCTACTGATCCCATCTAGGAATCTGCAGTTAATTATTGACTTGTCCTGTGCCATCCCTAATTTTTTATTTAAGGCAATGGTTATTACAGTTGATTAATATCAGAATGCAAACAAATTATATTTACAAATGACGAAGTATAGGTAACTGACAAATAGCGACTCATTAATAGTTTTCGTCATGAAAGTTTGTAACCTATGAAACAATCCCAGCAGCTGTTTGGGAAAATATGCAAATGACGTGCATAGCACTGTGAGCTAAACTGAACACCCATTAAAAGAACATGCATGATTTTAAATATTTTCATGGTGCATTGTTCAGTGCATTTCTTTCTGGATTTTTTATCCCATTCATATTACACAGATCTCCTGACAAAATGCATCACCGGTAGATATTAATATGTATCTCTATCTTAGATTTATACACGACAGAAGAAAACAAACAGAGCTCATGAAAATGTAATCATGCAGGCGTATATCTACCAGAACCAGTCTTTATGTAGCACTTACATGAGGAAGGAAGCCAAACAGCAACAGCCTTGCAGTATATATTTAGGACAGAGGTTGCCGAGGCATAATTTTAAAAGATATCCCTACATTTACTAAAAATTTTGTGATAAAAGAGCAGTTAATTAAGTAGTCAAATTTCATTCCAATGGCTTTTTTTTTTCACTTCTTCCCATGTCATTTTTGACAGGTTGCTCTTCATAGTCAATGCAGATAAGTTTGACTACACAGAGATACAAAGAAGGTGAAATGGAATGGAAAAGAATGAAATAATCGAAGGAGACATAGTGTCGCTGTCACGACATGCAGCAGAAAGAGCACACCATAATTCCTTCCCATTATTTATTTAAATGAGTCACTTGCTCGTACTTCTTCTTCTTCCGTCCTTAGCCAACGAGCGGCAAAGCAGTCAGTGGCCATTACGCCTAGTGGCATCTTAAGGGCAACAGCGAATAGATTTTCGTTGCCGTTGTTCCCATCACGCCTAATGGCGTCTTTAGGGCAACGACAAATCAATCCGTTTGCTGTTGTTTCCGTAATCAAAGTGACTGGCAAACGGGTGATCAGCCCGTTGGGCAACTTGCTCGTACAGTGAGACTTAATAGAAGCATTTGTTATACATATGTGCATCCTTCGTGTACTCTCAGTGAGCTCACAAAGATTTCATAACTGACATATATGGCTCTTGATGTCATCTATTCAGTAAAGTCCTTTTTATGATTGGAGGACAAGTAAAACAATGGCTGTTCAAGGCACCTGTGGTGAGTGAATTCCTATTGTGTACCATGGCATTCTTTGTTTTACAAGATGTTTAAACATACCAACTTAATTTACTGCAACTGAGAACCAGACATGACACATCTCATCTGTTATACCAATGAAAGCAGATCAAATACCTCCAATGCTCACCTTTTCTACTTCATCTTTGGAGTAAGATGCTTCAGTCTGCAGCAATTCTAATCTCATAGTAAGACCCTGTTTTGTCACGCTCAATTTACGTTGCATTTCTCTGGCTTGATTCATCTGAGCGTGAGTGCAATCTAAAAGCTCACTGCACTTAGCTGCCAAGGCCTGGTCTAGCATTTCAAGACATTCAGCATAATTTTGTACTGCATCTTTAATGTTACCCTTGATTTCTTCTTGAAGGCTTGATTCCATACGCTTGTTGATCCTGTCTTGGATTTCTTGCATGCCTTCAAATGTTCTGATTGGTGGACACTGATATGTGGATTCATGTAGTGGATTCTCCTTGACTGACAGGTTTTGTTGTTCTGCTGCCATATTCTAAGAAACAATAACACAACTGGATAGAAGAGATGAAGAACAAATAAAATATTTTATCAGTTATGAGTGCTGATCAATAAGTCTTTGTATTTCTTCATGCATATACTAAATATACAAAGTATGTCATAAATGTAGGTGACTAATATAAGGCTGCCCATGGGGCAGGCAACATCATCATGTCAAACAAACTGACACATAAACCACTGCTGCTACAGCATGTGAATGTTTGGTGCAGGCTTCCTGCTAGGGGGCACGTTACTGTGGTGGCTCCATGCTCCGTAAGGAGCACAAAGGAAAATGATGGAATGTAAAACACTTTTTCAACATTATGGTGGTGCTAATATATTGGCCACTTTCTCAACAGGGAGTGTAAGGGTTTTCCATGATGACAGTTTCGCTAGGAACATTTTAACTCTTTTAGTCGGGGGTCGGAGTGACTAAGAGGTATGGCGTCTGCCACGAATTCTAGACGTACCGGACCCGTGGTCCTAATGATGTCATACACTCCTCTGGTCTCCCGGGTAGTGAGATCGGATGCCTAGCCTTCTTGGATAAGTGCAAGTTGCGTGTTAAGTCCTTTTTCGCATAGGATTTAAGGGTGCGAGACTTAACAGTTCTAGATGCCAAAGTCTAACTTTGTTAGGTACGCTAAATGTACGCATCTGAGTAAGTAATATAAGTTTGATTAATGTTACGTACCAATTTTTGCACTAAAAGAGTACAACTTGGTGCGATCGGTTTGATTGTTACCAAACAGCGCTGACGCTTCAGAGGGAGATCCCAAAATGCCGGTGAATGAAGACAGACGTTGTTCTGTTCTAATAACCCCATATTGTGGGAAGATTTGATTATTAAGTGATATACTATCTTCCAGGGTGAAGTATTAGCCTTTGCCAATTCTGGCTCATCTTTTACCAGTATCCCGATTTGATACTCGTTATGAATACTCAGTAAGATCCTAGCAGGGCTTCGGCACGTCTAACATTTAATAGATGGATTGAGTTATCAAAGATTGATCATACTTACGAATCAATCGTGGACCTTATACTTCACGATAAAGTAATGACATCAGTCAATGCGACTTTCCTTTCATTTTTACATGAACGAAAACCAACTAATTTGAAAGAAATAGAGCAAATTTCTACACAATTTTGTACAGCACATCCCAATATAGTAGTTGGCCATTCACAGATTAGAGAAGGATTGCCTGTTGCTTCTGCCATGCAACACAGTAATCACTTTCGCAATCGATCTCTCAGTCACGATAGAAACTTTAGAAGGGGAGATTATAGGAATTCTGATTCTTTCAAAGGGAAACCATTTCGTGGTGGTTCTCCATCACAGCAAAACTGGAGACAATTTAATATGTCATATGGGTTCAACAAAAATAATTCTGGAAATTATCGAGGAAATAACCACAACAATTATAGCCAATCATGATCTAATTCATCTTATAACCAACATAATTCACCAAACCGAAATTATGGTCAAAGGGATAATAGTTACCACGGTAATTGGAGATCAAAGCAAGATTGTGATCACAATAGATCACATAATTATAACAATCTTAGAGATAATGATCAAAATCGTTCCAGAAGTGGAGACAGGAATTTTAAAGATAGGTCACATCGCCATACTAATTCTGCTCAGGTTGATCCTCAAACTAACTTAGAACAGGATACTAATGTTAATGTACATAATGCATCCTCATGTTCTCTAGATTTTGAACAGGCTTCTTGTTGTCCAGTATGTACTACATTGTTTCATCGTAAGGCGATCACTATGTTGAGTTGCGACTCGAGGCAAAATCTCTGGTTAATATGTCTAACCTGAGACTGATTTTACGTGAGTATACCTTTTTCCCTGTACAATAACAAGTGTACTCTCACCATGCAGGCAGATACTCGCCGATTTCAGAGGTACCCATTAGAGCTGGGTCAGCTCAGGAGCCGTTCAGGTTATTCCAGTCCCTTGTCGACGACACTCCTATCAAATGTCTTCGCCAGGGCTCGAATTATTCCAGTCCAAGTCTAGGTCGACGACACTGCTTCAAATGTACTCGCCAGAGCTCGAACCTGGATCACCTGATCGTCAGCGCAGTGTGGTAACCATTACACCAGCGCGGCTCCCTTTGGTTTCAAGGACTGTCTTCATTGCACATGGACAACTCCATTAGTGCTCCGATCTTCTCCCTTAGATAACAAAATTAGGATCTCAGCACAGTGTACGAACTCCGTGGGTAGGTTTCTAATTTAAAAAAAATTTTGCCAGGGTAACGGCCTTACAGCCTACTCTTTACAATTTCCAACTGCTGTAGGATTTTTAACTTGCACACGGGAACTCCAATTTTTCGCCCTTATCTGAGAAGGCTAGAAACCTGATCTCACTACCCAGGAGAGTGTATGACATCATTAGGACCACTGGTTCTGAAAAAAAAAGTGTCCATAAATTATATTCCCTCACCTGGGAATCAAACCCGGTAACTCTAGAATTCGAGGCAGATGCCATACCTCTTAGCCACTCCGACCCTCAGAGAAAAAAATTTAAAACAAAGGAACTGACTTTTCAATCAGCACGTATATCAGTGACAAGAAATTATTACGCATCAGTTGACGTGAGCTGTATTTTTGAGGCAGCAATCCTTAACTTGAAGCTCAAGTAAGTGTAGGAAACAGAGGTGCACGTGTGATTGTATTTATGTGGGCATACTAGTGGTCAAATGTGGAACTGATGACAAGAACCAGACAAATGCCAGTGGAGCAAGAGATGAGAAAAAGATGCTGGCGATGGATAGGACACACATTGAAGAAACCTGCTGACAGCATTGCAAGGCAGTCCTTGTTCTGGAATCCTCAGGGAAAGAGAGGCAAAGGTAGACCAAAAAACACACGGAGAAGAGAACTAGAAACAGAAGTGAAAATAATGAGGAAAACATGGAAAGAGCTTGAGAAATCCTCAGCAAAAGAGAAACTGGCAGGAAGACAATGATGGCTGTGTACCTCTCCACTTATGTTCCAGTCGTGACATATGGATACGAGTCATGGGCAGTGACTACAGGCGACACAAGCCAGCTCCAAACCTCAGAAATGACTTATCTGAGGGCTGTGGTTGAAGTAACAAGAAAAGACATTGTCCACGGCCAGATGATACATGATGGCCAAAGGGCCCAGATGCAGCGGACCTGAGTGGAATAGTCCCAATTTCAATGGTTTGGCCATGTCTGCAGAATGAGAGAAGATCGGCTACCAGGACAAATATAGGAAACTAAGAACCAGGGATCCAGATCTCCAGGACGACCTGGAGTTTGCTGTGAGGACAACATCAGACAATCTCTAAAGGACCGAGGACTAGATTGGAACCAGGCCAGGAGGAAGACAGCCGATGGGATAGTATGGCACTCTCTCTAGCTAATCTCTACACCCCAGGGTAGAAGAGGAACGACTAAATAAGTAAAAGTAAGTAAGTAGGTAAGCTAATTATGTGTATTTTTAATTGACATCCTGGAATTATATACGAAAACAGCATTTCAGTGTAGCTCCACCCCTGAGAACCAACATTCAAATGCAGCGCATTGTATTTTAAACTTTTTACAGACTTGAGTTTTAATAACTTTAGATTTATAATAACTTTAGATTTTGATAACTTATACTAAGTTACAGAACTTTGATGTCTGTATCTAAAAATAGCAACAAATCTGTAAACTTTTGCAACATTATTTGCAAAAAAATCAAAATTATGGTAAGTTATCAGAAATCGTATCCATAAGTGCTATCACGTAATTAGAAGTTTATGTGCCAAAATCTCAAGTTATAAGTAAATTAGTACATAAAACATGTTTTGAGAAAGTCAAGGTTTTCTTACAGAAAAATCAAAATTTCTAAAGAAAACAATTTATTTTCAGAGCCAAAATATAGACCTTATGAGTGCATTTAAAAAATGGCCATTGACATATTTACAGCCAAGAGCTTATGAATTTTCTAAATAATCCCTATTTTCAATTATTTTTTCGATTTGACTTAAAATGCAGTGCAACTCGTCCTCTTAAAGTAAAAATATCATGGGGAAATCAAACATAAACCAGGAATATGTGTTGGTGGCTACAACGTAAATAACCTAGGGAACTGCATAATATAGTCAAACAATATTTAACACGAACACGTTAATATATAGTGGCTGGGAATGTGAAGGTCTGATGCTGTTCTTACAATGCAGATGAAAGTCAATTAAATATCTGGTAAAGTCCGTAATATAACTAGAACCACCAGGCCTTTACACCCCTCCACTTTAATATTATTCTTGTTCATAGTTTCTTCTTGATTTTGTTTGTTTTTTATTTTATTATTTAACGTATAGGCCTAAGCACAATTGTGAGTATCCCTATTTTCAAATGTGATGCCACTTTCTCATGTCGGCAGTTGTTCATATTATTTGGAATTGAAAACAATATATATCCTAATTATAACCCATCAGAGGTTGAACGGGATTTCTGTTTATCTTCATTAATCTAAAAAAAAAAACGTAAATAACCTGCAACTTTTAAAATGCTGTTTTACTGGGCCCTATATTCCGCCTTTACCTAGATCTGCCTATTTTAAACACCTGTTCTATAGTTTTGGATGAATTCGATGCCTGCAAATAATCTAATATTGGGATTCTCTGTTGTTCACACCTCTTAAATTTTATTACGTTTACAACATGCTACAACCACACAATAAACAGTACGCGTATTTCGTATCAGACTTGTCGTCGCTGCAAAATAACCGGATTAGCCAGTTTAAGCCAAAGGGGCTGGTGAACTTAAAATTAAGAGAACAATTTAAGAGAAAAAAAAAAGATTTTAAAAATAACTTGCATTATTATACGAATATGTTGAATTTTAAAATATTGTTTCAGTATATGATCGTTTATAAACATCATTTATGTTATGGTGGTGCAAATATTTTCTACTTCATTAGCTAATTTTAATCTGGCACATCAGCAGTTGGTTGCATCATCATCATCATCATCGACAGCAGACGAGACTGGTTTGTCCTTCATATCGTAGTCTCCAGTGTCTTGAATCAGTCAGATTTTCCACTTCTCCCATGTCATATGGTCAGTATATTTGTATGTCTTCCTCATTAAAAAAAAAATCTCCATAGCAAATTGTTTTACACGATGAGTTTGCCAGTCGCTTACACAACTCCAGCTTAGTCGCTTCGTACGTCACGTTTGAGGGAGCAGTAGGCTAGTCTTTTTTTTTTTTTTTTTTAATTACACCCCCACCCAGGAACTACAACTGTGCACTGTGATCCAGGAATTTTAATTGAGTTCGTGAGGATAAGCAAACATATAAAAACGAGTTGTGTGTGTTTGTTATTGGGTGTGTGTAAAAAGAAAAAAAAAGGTAAAGGATCCCGATACACGCCCATTGAGGCACATTGGGAATATGGTGTTAGGCCCATATTTTCTTGACCATCGGCACCCTAGGGATGATGTGGTCAGCATCAAGTCGGCTGCCTTTAACCTTCCTAGAAGTTGGGTGGGTGTGTTTAAAAAAAAAAAGCCTTGGTATGGGAGATGTATTTCAATGCAGCTTGAAAAAACGCCCCCCCCCCCCCCCCACCCACCCATTGAAAACGCCGCAGATATGCCGCAAAAAAGCAATAGGACCGGTAAGAAAAGACAAAATAATAATAGAGGGCAATACCTCAAGGCAAAACACAAAACCAACAAAAGGATTTGAAATTAAAAAAAAAAAACCCCCAACAAAGCTAAGACAACAAGAAATGGAAATACATCAAGTGACATGGGAAGCGGAAAAAAAACCACTCGTGAAATTGGAAATGCAACACAAAAATTAGAAGAAAAATATACAAGACATTGGACCGAAAACAAGTCTGAACAATCCAGGAGATAGTAAGAAATGAACCAAATAAAATAATACTGAAAGAGAAGGAAGATAAGTAAAACCTGCCGTACATTCAATCTAAGCACACATTTCATTACAGACGTGTGGCACAAATTAAAATAAAAAAGGAAAAGCAAAAAAGAGCTATACATGCGAACTATATAAATACCTGAGCGAGCAGAATCAGACAAGCAAAAGGATGTTATCTAGCAAAATAGATTTTGTAATGTGAGTACAAGAGAAAGCCTGGGATGGAAAAAAACAAGAGAGAAGAGAGAGAGACGAGCTTAAAGGGAAAGAGGTAAAAAATGTTGGAGAGGTCATATAAATTTTAATCGAGGAAGTATAATTTTTTTTTTAAAGTGATAAATGTGAAGTCTAACTTCAGCTTCAGGACAAGCCATCCTAAGCTATGACATTTTTAATACGTTACCTGAAAATACCATACGAAGAAATTTTTCTCTTTACACTATATGGAACCAAAAAACAATAAATAAGGCATAGAAAATAGCAGTAGTTACACGAACAAGAGATGAGTAAAAGTCGTTGCAAGTGGATAGGACACTTGTTGAGGAAACCTGTTCATAGCAATACCAGACAGGCAAAGTCACTTGAGCCCCAGACGTAGCTCGTTGGTATTTGTCACGGGCTGCTTCCCCTTGCTCTGCAGTAGTAGTCCAACAGCGGCCAAAACCTAGAGTATCTAATGTGGGTCTTCAAAGGTATCTACCTTCGCACAAGATTACTCTTGGTATAGCTGTAGATAGAAGGATAATGATGCTTCTACATCGAGGGAGTAATTACAAGATATTTCAGAAGTCAAAAACAATGCTGAATGAGTCTGAGCACGTTAACTTTTTATCTGACCTGCCATCTTTTGTGAAGATGTAAATTGTATGATTTAGCTCGTTCAAGCCCCCAGCTGATTTAATTCAGCGAAATTCCTCTGATTATTTATTGCCTATATATATATATATATATATATATATATATATATATATATATATATATATATATATATATATATATATATATATATATATACATATATATATATATATATATATATATATATAAGAGACACTGAATCACATGTGTGCACTCCTATCTATAATAACTGAATCAACTTTGAATTTGTAAAACAACATATAACAAATTTAATGATCAATTATTATGTACCATTTAAAAAAAATAAATAAGGTTTTGTTTTGATGTGTTGAAAAAATAAAGATTAGGTTATCCTCATCGAGGTTTGATGGGAAGTAAATGTTCTTTGCTGTGGCTGTTTAAAAGTCGCTTAGCTGAAAATCTGTGAGTACTGCTGCTGTTGTTCCATCAAGTCCTTTTTATGATGAGGGTGCTTCTCTAGAAACTTCAAGAGATAACCACTCCTAAGGTCAAGGTAGGTATCTTCCCAACTCGTCCAATGTATGTGGTTAGTGTCGAACTTCAGCTCTTGAATCACAACTAGTAACATAGATCGTACCACAAACTGGTCTGTCGCAGGTAGGATAATTGTGAATAGATCATGTCTGTCATCTCCACTCCTCTAGGAAATAATACGCACAGTTCCACCTAAGTTGGTTGACTAAGGCTATGGAGATAAGCTTCCTCTGGAACAGCTAAATAAATCCCACGGAATAACACTTTTCGGTTGCGGGTGGCCACCACAAATATGCGAATGTAATATTTAATGCAATCAGGCTGAGACGATTTTCGCTCACTGATTGAGATAGGTACTCCACGGGCGAATCAGTGAATTACAGCTGACAGACTGGTTATCCAAAAAGAACGATCCGAGGCATATATATACCTCTGATAAATGATAATGAAGACTGGAACAAACAGGTGCTGGAAATCGTTGACTTCTTCTTGGCGGGTACGTTAGTATTATCTACTGTGACGGGGCCGAAAGGAGTCCGACAGTGTTGCCCCAAAGCATGGAGGGCAACGGCAACCGCTCGTCGATACTTGCGCTTGGCATTAGGTGGTGGGTAAGTAATCCACAGTAACCCCCTTGTAGGTTGAACGCGGACAGAACGATTGGTCTGCCGTGTGATCTATATTAACTTGGAGGTAAATATATCGATGGCCATAGTGATCCTCAAGGGCACGTTAGTATAAATGCCCAGTATATATATCTGCAGGGATGCTTAGTGCCCGACCATAGAGCACAGTTGACAGGTTGACCTCTCTGAAATATACAAGTCAAAAAAATATTTACAACCAGTCTACACCCATCTCTAACAAAACACGTTCTTTCACTCGATTAAAACACGCACCCCCTCCCCCGTCTTCTTTCACAAAATCACAACCCCTCGCCATACCCTCCCCCTTCGCTCTGGATATACTATTCGCACAGGTAACTCCACCATGCGGGAACGCTCTCCGCGCACGCTAGTCTAATTGACCCCGCGTCTACACACACACGCACACTTATATTTTAGGCAACCCAGGGTTAGCCATTCAAACGCGAATAGATAAACGAAAGTGGCCTGAGATAATTTATCTAATAAGGACCATGCTGGACGTGTTATGAAACTAATGTTGCGATGATACACCATAGTAGCAAAACGGATAGCAAAAAAACTCTTTTACGGAAGAAATTATACACATATTCAAATGTAAAACAAAGTGATAAAAGTGATATACATTAGACTCTCTCTCTCTCTCTCTCTCTCTCTCTCTCTCTCTCTCTCTCTCTCTCTCTTCTGTCTTATAAAATATGTATGTCTTATTCATCTTCTATCTTGGCCGTACTACTTAAGCGGAGCTAACATTGGTAGTTTGCTTACTAAAATTAGAACTCCCAGGTCACACACACAGATTACTTTACTATAAGAATTAAATATATTATAAAGTAACTCGGCTCCCCAATAAGTAGACTCCACTTTAAGAATTAAATATATATTAAAGATAAGGTAAAAGTAACAAGGGCATTGACTCTATTTTGTTTAAGCTAGAACCCAATAAATTAACTTAGAGCAAAAAATGGAGATGTGCTTACCAACAAGGAATACAATTTCCGCACTATAAATCTTGTCATAGGCTATCAACCTTATAACGATTTCCAAGGCAGCAAATAATCCTTTAGAGACTATGGGGAAGAGAGATAGAGACCTGCTCTTATATATAGAGGTAGAGCCTGCAGGTGGCGTAGCGAGGGGGTCTGCACATGTTCGAGATCAAACAACACCAGACGACAGACTTACCGGAGAGATGCTCCGGCTGCATCGAGAAACGAGAAACTAGACGAAACAGCAGCACACTCGTTCGTCAGTGGATGGCAGATATAAAGGGACAGAGCGCTCCCCATGTTTCACATATCAAAGGGTCAGGGGGACTCCGATTTCCCCAGGAATCTCTACATAAAAGATTTAAACAGAATGCCGCTTTTTGCACGTGCAAAAAGGTAGGCCTACACTTGGCTTTGCGAGATTGACAGAATCAATGAAAGAATATAAGCTATTGAGAGCAAAAATGACAGGAAAGTGGGCGTAGACAAAAGTAGAAAGACCCCAGAGTAGACCACTCAGATTAAAGGGCAGGCAATTCCAATCAAAGCGTGACAATCTCGTACCACAAACTTTATAGGAAATACAAAAGACTCCCAACTATAGCATGATTACTTCCGTCTCTATTATACAGACTGGCGAACACATCTGTGATCTCATCCCTCAATGATTGCCTTGCTCATAATGTCTCCTCAGACATGTTTATCTGAAATAATTACACAGAAACTGTCTGGTCGGATGCGATTAAGTAATTATCACTGGTACTCAAATTCCTTCACCAGACGAATAATCACTGACATTCGCGGACTATAGACGTTTTCCTCAGACAGACAATCTGGCTTCCTTTGTCCTTTCCGTCACGGTATCGGAAGATGTGAGCGGTTAACCGCGAATATATATTTTTAAAAAAAATATTAATGAATTAAAATATCCCGTTCAACCTCTGATGGGTTATAATTAGGATATATATTGTTTTCAGTTCCAAATAATATGAAAAACTGCCGATATGAGAAAGTGGCATTACATTTGTCTGTAGTGGATTTTGATGGTATTGTATGGTTGATGTCACCTAGTGTGATGTATGAGGTCAGCTGTGAAGGCTCCTGAGATAAATGTAGATGTGAATTACAGAAGGCCCTTCTTACTACCACTTACGACCTCACACATATCTTTTTTACTAATGAATGTGGGTACGTTAAACATCTAGGGTACTGATATGTAATGTGTTGTGGTAAGTTACACACACACACACACACATATATTTAAGAAGTCTAATAATATTAATAAAATTTATAACACACTGAACTAACTCAGGCTATTTTAGTTTTTGAAGTTAAATCTTTTGATAAATTTATTTTGTTCTGAACCAAATGTTTAGTTGGCCAGAACATAAGAAATATTATGGAGTCATAAATGGAATGCAAAATCATATGACATAATAAAATGGAAAATATGTACTTAATTATTTCAAATGACTGGTTAATAGTAATTATATTAAGATAGTCACAGGAGAACTTATTACTAGATATGCTGTTGGGATGGTGTAATCACTCCCAGTCTATGACTGCCAAACATTGTCCGTTGACTTTAGGAATAAATATATATAGTTTAATTTCCCCAATGTCATGGCTTTCTTTAATGGTGAATTAGGGATAATTTAATTTCGTTGGTGAAAGTCCAGCAGGCCAGATATAACTTATCTCGCCTGCGTCGATCCTGTACAAAAGTCTTGTGGCCCCACCTCTCCGTGCTGGGGGCAATATACGGCTGCTCTGACACAATGATAGACTGCTCTGGTCCACACTTGTATATATTACTACAGCATTTGACACCGCTTTGGTGCCAAATAGAAACTCACAGTTCTGAAACAAAAGTATTGGTCATGTGTCAGAACTCTACTTCCTGAACCACTTCTGCACACAACACTACACAACAACAACACCACATAGACTGGGTCAGATCTCTCTGACCACACAGCACATCTTACCAAGTTGGTTTCACATAGTATTAGTTCCCCAAGACTACATTGCATCTGAGATATGTTCAATAGCTTCCTGCTATTAAATAAGATAGGTGATATGTTCCACTGATCTCAACACTAGATCCTTTTTTCATAGTTTCAGTTAGGCGTGACTATATATTTTCTTGGTATGTATGTCTCTAGACCCTGATCTAGGGCTGGGGATCTAGAGCGAACACTTACTTGTCGTAATCATTTTTATAATATGGCAGTATCAATCACTCGAATTATTAAAATATACAGAATAAATATTGTTCATTCTTACCAGAATTCAGAATTGAGAACACAGTTAAATTTACTAGCAAAACTCAGCTGAGCTGCTGGCCGTATGATGGCGTCTCACTATATAGTTATATTCTTATGGAATCAACACCACCATGGATTCAAACTGCGTCTCTGAACAGACTTATGTCGAATGGCAAACTTTCACCTCTCTATCCCGCTACTATAAAATGCGTTGACCAATCGCCGACTTCCCCCCTTGCTTTCAAATCTTCAACCAAAAGTCACTTCAGTCAAATCTCAGTCAAGAATGTATTACGGTCTGTTAGTCCGTCTGTCTCTACTTGTTTTTTCATAAAAACACACTTGGTTTTACATGCATTTCCTACACGAATCTGCTGCCTAAGTTATTTTTAGCTACAATGCTCCACCACATTCCCTCTCTTTAATTACAGCTCGATTTTTACGTTTGCAGACTCAAGGCCAAGATTTTGGTAACTTTTGGTGACATGGGTTAACAGTGCATTCACTTGTATGATATGAACAATACAGTCTTTTGTCAATATCTTCTTTATTATCTATCCGTCTGTATAAATGAAAGCATATTATTTCTCTGCTCAAGATGGGCTATCAAACTAGCTAGGTTTTATTTTCATAACTCTATTATTAAGAAAACACATATTTTTTCTCAAGTTTAATTTTTTGAAATTTGTTCGAGAACCTTCCCTCATGTGTTTTGCCGCGGCATTCAAATAAAGACCAAGTATCGAAACACGTCCAAGAAATGACTGTCTCGATCAAGAGCTAATGTCCGTTTCTTGTCCATTTCCTTACTTTATGTCAACTCGGGGACGTGATTTTTTTTCCTTTCACCCCACTTGCGTCTTTTTTTGCCGTTCGAACTTCAAACACGTGTTCAGTCATATTTTTCTTTTTTGTGTCCTCCGTTCTCTCCCGTCTACAAAGGGTAAACGTTTCGTCTGCACTTCTAACTCGTTAGTTTTAAATGGCGGTGGGAAAGGCTGGCATGGGCGAGCATGTCTCCTAGTATCTTACGCATTATTTTTAACCCTACATTTCATCGTTAATTTTGGAGATATTTTAACGTTGTATCATGGTGACATCATCACACATGTCCCCACCTGAGAACATGCACTACGGCAAGTTCCAAAACCAGTGATACACATAGATAAAATCTCTCCTCACGCCTGCCACTATCTAATCTTGATCACAGGGGTGCCGACTGAGGAAATCTGCACCGACATTCAATGACCCTGGGATGTATTGGATAATAAACTGATAAGGTTGCAACAATAAAGACCACCTCAACAATCTTGCGTTTTCATGCTTAGCCTGAGATAAGAATACGAGGGGCTGATGATCCGTCTGGACCACAAAAGTCCTACCATACAGATAGATTTGAAACTTCTTTATTGCCCAGATTAACGCTAAACATTCCTTTTCGCTTGTGGAATATCCTTGTTCCGCTTTATTCAATTTGCGGCTTGCATAAGCGACTGGGTTCAGTTCCCCATCGGGTGAAGATGACCTCTGCAACAAGGCCGCCCCGAGGCCTACATTACTTGCATCTGTTCTCACCACAAAGTCCTGTGTCAAATCAGGCAATTTGAGAATAGGCTTGCTAGTGAGTTTTTCCTTTAATTCTTGGAAAGCTAATTCACATTGCGCAGTCCAAATAATTTTATCTGGAAGTCCCTTGCGAGTCAGATCAGTCAGAGGAGCACAAATAGAGTTAAAATTTTTGATATATTTTTGATAAAATCCGCATAACGACACGAATGATCGCACGTCCTTTTTTGTTTGTGGTCTAGGTGCTCTCTGCAGTTTTTCCAAGTTCTTGGGATCAGGGGTCATGTTACCCTGATATACAGTGTGTCCCAAGAATTCCAACTCTTTGCATCCAATACAACATTTTGTTGGCCTAGCAGTTAAGTTCGCCTCCCTAAGCCTATCAAATAACATTTTTAGAGCGTCAATGTGTTCTTCAAATGTCTCTGTGGCGACGAGAATATCATCCATGAAATTCGTGATACATGGGTTATTCAGGGGATCCAACAATTTGCGCATCATCCTTGAAAATACACTCGGAGCATTTTTCAATCCGAATGGTAGCATGTTGAATTCATAATGTCCTTCCGATGTGCTAAACGCTAAATAAGGTCTCACTTCAGGCTTCACTGGAATCTGGTAATAGCCTTTACTAAGATCCACCTTTGAAAAGTATTTTGCCTTGTTTAATCTGGCAAATAACTGTTTTGTGTCTGGTAATGGATCCACTTGTCCTTCTGTGACAGCATTCAGTTTCCTGTAATCTATGCACAGTCTGTGTTCCCCAGACGGTTTCCTCAACAAAACGACACTGGAGCTAAAAGATGATTCACTGTGTGAAATAATCCCCTCCTTCAACAAATAATCTATTTCTTCCTTCAATGCCTTCTCCTTCGCGAACGGAATAGAATAGGCTCTCATACAGATTGGGTTTGAGTCTACCAGTTTCATGTCATACTGTAGCAAATTTGTATGTCCTGGTTTATCTGTTAATACATCTGTATGTTCCTCCAGAACCTGTTGAACTCTCTCCCTCTGGTTTTTAGTCAGGTGCTTACTGACTTTTACCTGTGCTGCTGTTTCACAAGGAAGTAATGGGTATTCATGTGAGGTGAGTGGTTCCTTTTGCATTTGAGTTGCGATAGCCAAGGTCAGTAAGGGGGTGCTTTCCTGGAGTGGTCTGTCCAGATACTTCTTTAAAAGGTTTACATGATAAACTTTCTCCTTCCCCTTTTTGTCAATTTTATAGTTTGTTCTAGACACCTTCTCTAGAACCGTATATGGACCTTGCCATCCAATTTGTAATTTATTCTGGCTGCCGGGTAGTAGAAGAAGCACCTTCTCTCCCACAGCTAGTTCTCTGTCCTTTGCCTTCCTATTAAAATATGCTGCATGTTTCTTCCTGGCTTGTCTCAAATTATCATTTGCCAGTTTCCATCCAGCTTTCAGACGAGTGGTCAGTTCGTTCACGTATTGATAAGATGAGGTAACAGTCTCTTCTGCCTTCTCATCTGTCCAGGTCCTTAATAGTGCTACATCTGGACCTTTAAATTTTTATCCTTATTTTTTCATGGAACCCGTCGGGTCCCTTCCATTAGAAGCCTTATAATGAGGACTTTTCTTCCTAGAATCATCACTCACAAATCGACCACTACCAATTTTCTTCTTGGGTTTATCTCCCCACTTTAGATTGCTTATGAGAGATCTTCGCTCTCTTTTAGTTTCATCCAGTTTATATAACTCTGACCGAGGGATTGTCAGTTTATTCTGGGGTAAATTTCTTCTTTGTACTCGTCGCATAGTGGCCATGTTAATCCATTCAAGTGAAGACTGGGTGTGAAAAGGGGGCTCCCATTGCACTTTGTCTACCTGAGTATAATAATTTTTCCTTCCAGGCCTAAGAGTGCCCCGTGGCGTTTCTAGGTCCTGCACATATTTTCCCTTTGTGGGTGTTCCCTCATGAAATACGCCACATGCTTCTACAAAGTTTTCAATATCGACATTTACGTCGGGCCAATAGTATTTTCGAGCAACTTTTTGGCAGATGGTACCGACTTTCTCATGGTCACCATCTTTTCCAACATGTAAGCTCCTTATTAAATTTGCCCTATATACCTTGGGAAGAACCAACTGTCCGTGACCAGTGGATCTAGTTCCTGTCTTCCTATATAGCAATCTGTCCTTCATAAAATATTCTCCTTTGCTTGGAGGTGTGTGGCATTTGGGCAATTTTTTAAAACATGGCTTGAGTGTCCTATCCTCAGCCTGCGCCTTCCTCATCTCCTCTGGATGAGCATTTATAGGTTCACCTTCTTCCTCCTTTTTCTGTGACCTGGTCTGCACTGTCGCCATGATCACAGGTCTCTCGGGATTCCCCAAGAAGACGTATCTACACCCCAATATCAGAGGGTAGATTGGTTCATCTATCACTGCTGCTCTGATTTCTCCTTCCACATAGTGAGTTTTCACCGTTATCCTTGCGATGGGAAGTGTCATGAGTGGTATGTCCTTAGTCGCCCCTTGTATTTCCACTGTTTCTGTGGTATACTGACTTGGGTCCACTAGGCTAGACTTCACAACTGAATCATAATCCAAACCTGTATCATAAAGGCACCTTATGGTGACCCCATTACAAATAACATCCTCACAAACTGGGGGGTGATAAGGTTCCTGCTGTCCATTAGGATTAACCTTTAATCTTTGAGTCCCCGACTTCATTGCAGCAATGTTTGAAGGTTTCCTTCTACAAAATTCGGTGTTATGGTTATCTTTTTTGCACCATTTGCACCATCTTTTTCCTTGGTTAAACGGTTTTCTTTCATTGTATTTTTGGTCATTGAACTGTGAGTTTCTGTCTCGATAGTCATTTCTTGGCCGTTCAAAGTTTGTCCTGCCCTTATTACCCTGTTCTCTATTTTCAAATTTATTAAATGGCTGTGGAGCTTTAAAAGTTTCTATGTGCTTCTTTTTATTGCCACTTACCTCTGCCTGGGCTGCCTGATACCTCTCAGCGACATTTAAAATCTCCCCCAACTTCTCTGCACCTTGTTCCATGAGAAATTTTCTCATGTCTGGAGCCATGGACTCTCTCAATTGCTCTATCATGATCATCTCTTTAAGATCTTGGGTCTTCCCCAGAGCAGTCCATTTCTCCAAATAGGTTTCCAGTCTGGCAGAGAATTGGTGGTATGTCTCCCCAGACAACAGTTTGGCATTTCTAAATTTCTTACGATAAAATTCACCATTTTTTTCGTACCTCAATAACAAAGCCTGCTTTAACATGTCATAATTGTCTTGGTCTTCTCTGTTCATTTTTGCGAAGACTTCATAAGAAGTACCTCTCAGTCCCTGTGATAACTTTAAACTCCACCTCTCTCTCTCTAACCCATATGTAGTAGCTAATAATTCAAAACGACTGAGGTACCCCTCGATGTCATCGTCTTTTTCAACAAAATGGTCTAAATGAAACCCCATAGCTGAGTTTGAGGCACCCTGACTAGCTGCAGCATCTGAGGCAAAAGGGCTGGCACCATTTTCAGGAGCCTGGCCTTGTAACTCCAGCTCCCTTAGTCGTAATTCGTGCTCCCTTTGCAACCTTCTATCTTCTGCCTCCCTTTCGGCCTTTTTATCTTCTGCTTCCCTTCTCTTATCTTCTGCTTCCCTTTGCTGTCGTTTTTCTTCTGCCTCTAATGCTTTAGCCTCTTTGTCAGCCTCAATCTGCAGCCTCTTAACCTCAGCCTCAATTTGTAACCTCTTCTCTTCAGCCAACAGATTCAATTTTCTAACCCTCTTTTTCTAATCCTTCCTATCTTCCCGTTCAATATACTTGTCACATTCAGCAGTTACATACTGAATTAAACCCTGACCATCCATTCCCATTTCCTTCGCCGTTAGCACAGCAGCTGATCTGAACTTTGCTAACTCAGCCATCACACAAAATAACAATGCTCAAGGGAAAAATCCAACCAATAAATAACTAAAGTAATTCTAATTACTATAGACTAAGGTAATTCTAATTAGCCAGTTAACTAATTAATTACCACTGGCTGTGAAGATTCACCAACTTTTATTTTCACTTTCAATTTTAAGGGACACTTTTAATTTTTACAATTTGTTCCCCTGATTTAATTCTCCCACCAGGAGATCCTAATATTACTGATAAGCTAATTATCCCTGGACAAGACCCCAATATATGTAGTGGATTTTGATGGTATTGTATGGTTGATGTCACCTAGTGTGATGTATGAGGTCAGCTGTGAAGGCTCCTGAGATAAATGTAGATGTGAATTACAGAAGGCCCTTCTTACTACCACTTACGACCTCACACATATCTTTTTTTTACTAATGAATGTGGCTACGTTAAAAATCTAGGGTACTGATATGTAATGTGTTGTGGTAAATTACACACACA
This sequence comes from Oreohelix idahoensis, assembly GCA_024509875.1. Taxonomy (NCBI): domain Eukaryota; kingdom Metazoa; phylum Mollusca; class Gastropoda; order Stylommatophora; family Oreohelicidae; genus Oreohelix; species Oreohelix idahoensis. The sequence goes on along the minus strand of JAMPIV010016559.1, from coordinate 80,337 downwards.
CACACACACACACACACACACACACACACACACACACACACACACACACACACACACACACACACACACACACACACACAGATATTTAAAAAGTCTAATAATATTAATAAAATTTTAAACACACTGAACTAACTCAGGCTATTTTAGTTTTTTAAAGTTAAATCTTTTGATAAATTTATTTTGTTCTGAACCAAATGTTTAGTTGGCCAGAACATAAGAAATATTATGGAGTCATAAATGGAATGCAAAATCATATGACATAATAAAATGGAAAATGTGTACTTAATTATTTCAAATGACTGGTTAATAGTAATTATATTAAGATAGTCACAGGAGAACTTATTACTAGATATGCTGTTGGGATGGTGTAATCACTCCCAGTCTATGACTGCCAAACATTGTCCGTTGACTTAAGGAATAAATATATATAGTTTAATTTCCCCAATGTCATGGCTTTATTTAATGGTGAATTAGGGATAATTTAGTTGAAAATTTCGTTGGTGAAAGTCCAGCAGGCCAGATATAACTTATCTCGCCTGCGTCGATCCTGTACAAAAGTCTTGTGGCCCCACCTCTCCGTGCTGGGGGCAATATACGGCTGCTCTGACACAATGATAGACTGCTCTGGTCCACACTTGTATATATTACTACAGCATTTGACACCGCTTTGGTGCCAAATAGAAACTCACAGTTCTGAAACAAAAGTATTGGTCATGTGTCAGAACTCTACTTCCTGAACCACTTCTGCACACAACATACACACACAACAACAACACACATAGACTGGGTCAGATCTCTCTGACCACACAGCACATCTTACCAAGTTGGTTTCACATAGTATTAGTTCCCCAAGACTACATTGCATCTGAGATATGTTCAATAGCTTCCTGCTATTAAATAAGATAGGTGATATGTTCCACTGATCTCAACACTAGATCCTTTTTTTCATAGTTTCAGTTAGGCGTGCCTATATATTTTCTTTGTATGTATGTCTCTAGACCCTGATCTAGGGCTGGGGATCTAGAGCGAACACTTACTTGTCGTAATCATTTTTATGATATGGCAGTATCAATCACTCGAATTATTAAAATATACAGAATAAATATTGTTCATTCTTACCAGAATTCAGAATTGAGAACACAGTTAAATTTACTAGCAAAACTCAGCTGAGCTGCTGGCCGTATGATGGCGTCCCACTATATAGTTATATTCTTATGGAATCAACACCACCATGGATTCAAACTGCGTCTCTGAACAGACTTATGTCGAATGGCAAACTTTCACCTCTCTATCCCGCTACTATAAAATGCGTTGACCAATCGCCGACTTCCCCCCTTGCTTTCAAATCTTCAACCAAAAGTCACTTCAGTCAAATCTCAGTCAAGTATGTATTACGGTCTGTTAGTCCGTCTGTCTCTACTTGTTTTTTTCATAAAAACACACTTGGTTTTACATGCATTTCCTACACGAATCTGCTGCCTAAGTTATTTTTAGCTACAATGCTCCACCACATTCCCTCTCTTTAATTACAGCTCGATTTTTACGTTTGCAGACTCAAGGCCAAGATTTTGGTAACTTTTAGTGACATGGGTTAACAGTGCATTCGCTTGTATGATATGAACAATACAGTCTTTTGTCAATATCTTCTTTATTATCTATCCGTCTGTATAAATGAAAGCATATTATTTCTCTGCTCAAGATGGGCTATCAAACTAGCTAGGTTTTATTTTCATAACTCTACTATTAAGAAAAAACATATTTTTTCTCAAGTTTAAATTTTGAAATTTGTTCGAGAACCTTCCCTCATGCGTTTTTGCCGCGGCATTCAAATAAAGACCAAGTATCGAAACACGTCCAAGAAATGACTGTCTCGATCAAGAGCTAATGTCCGTTTCTTGTCCATTTCCTTACTTTATGTCAACTCGGGGACGTGAATTTTTTTCCTTTCACCCCCACTTGCGTCTTTTTTTGCCGTTCGAACTTCAAACACGTGTTCAGTCATATTTTTCTTTTTTGTGTCCTCCGTTCTCTCCCGTCTACAAAGGGTAAACGTTTCGTCTGCACTTCTAACTCGTTAGTTTTAAATGGCGGTGGGAAAGGCTGGCATGGGCGAGCATGTCTCCTAGTATCTTACGCATTATTTTTAACCCTACATTTCATCGTTAATTTTGGAGATATTTTAACGTTGTATCATGGTGACATCATCACACATGTCCCCACCTGAGAACATGCACTACGGCAAGTTCCAAAACCAGTGATACACATAGATAAAATCTCTCCTCACGCCTGCCACTATCTAATCTTGATCACAGGGGTGCCGACTGAGGAAATCTGCACCGACATTCAATGACCCTGGGATGTATTGGATAATAAACTGATAAGGTTGCAACAATAAAGACCACCTCAACAATCTTGCGTTTTCATGCTTAGCCTGAGATAAGAATACGAGGGGCTGATGATCCGTCTGGACCACAAAAGTCCTACCATACAGATAGATTTGGAACTTCTTTATTGCCCAGATTAACGCTAAACATTCCTTTTCGCTTGTGGAATATCCTTGTTCCGCTTTATTCAATTTGCGGCTTGCATAAGCGACTGGGTTCAGTTCCCCATCGGGTGAAGATGACCTCTGCAACAAGGCCGCCCCGAGGCCTACATTACTTGCATCTGTTCTCACCACAAAGTCCTGTGTCAAATCAGGCAATTTGAGAATAGGCTTGCTAGTGAGTTTTTCCTTTAATTCTTGGAAAGCTAATTCACATTGCGCAGTCCAAATAATTTTATCTGGAAGTCCCTTGCGAGTCAGATCAGTCAGAGGAGCACAAATAGAGTTAAAATTTTTGATATATTTTTGATAAAATCCGCATAACGACACGAATGATCGCACGTCCTTTTTTGTTTGTGGTCTAGGTGCTCTCTGCAGTTTTTCCAAGTTCTTGGGATCAGGGGTCATGTTACCCTGATATACAGTGTGTCCCAAGAATTCCAACTCTTTGCATCCAATACAACATTTTGTTGGCCTAGCAGTTAAGTTCGCCTCCCTAAGCCTATCAAATAACATTTTTAGAGCGTCAATGTGTTCTTCAAATGTCTCTGTGGCGACGAGAATATCATCCATGAAATTCGTGATACATGGGTTATTCAGGGGATCCAACAATTTGCGCATCATCCTTGAAAATACACTCGGAGCATTTTTCAATCCGAATGGTAGCATGTTGAATTCATAATGTCCTTCCGATGTGCTAAACGCTAAATAAGGTCTCACTTCAGGCTTCACTGGAATCTGGTAATAGCCTTTACTAAGATCCACCTTTGAAAAGTATTTTGCCTTGTTTAATCTGGCAAATAACTGTTTTGTGTCTGGTAATGGATCCACTTGTCCTTCTGTGACAGCATTCAGTTTCCTGTAATCTATGCACAGTCTGTGTTCCCCAGACGGTTTCCTCAACAAAACGACACTGGAGCTAAAAGATGATTCACTGTGTGAAATAATCCCCTCCTTCAACAAATAATCTATTTCTTCCTTCAATGCCTTCTCCTTCGCGAACGGAATAGAATAGGCTCTCATACAGATTGGGTTTGAGTCTACCAGTTTCATGTCATACTGTAGCAAATTTGTATGTCCTGGTTTATCTGTTAATACATCTGTATGTTCCTCCAGAACCTGTTGAACTCTCTCCCTCTGATTTTTAGTCAGGTGCTTACTGACTTTTACTTGTGCCGCTGTTTCACAAGGATGTAATGGGTATTCATGCGAGGTGAGTGGTTCCTTTTGCATTTGAGTTGCGATAGCCAAGGTCAGTAAGGGGGTGCTTTCCTGGAGTGGTCTGTCCAGATACTTCTTTAAAAGGTTTACATGATAAACTTTCTCCTTCCCCTTTTTGTCAATTTTATAGTTTGTTCTAGACACCTTCTCTAGAACCGTATATGGACCTTGCCATCCAATTTGTAATTTATTCTGGCTGCCGGGTAGTAGAAGAAGCACCTTCTCTCCCACAGCTAGTTCTCTGTCCTTTGCCTTCCTATTAAAATATGCTGCATGTTTCTTCCTGGCTTGTCTCAAATTATCATTTGCCAGTTTCCATCCAGCTTTCAGACGAGTGGTCAGTTCGTTCACGTATTGATAAGATGAGGTAACAGTCTCTTCTGCCTTCTCATCTGTCCAGGTCCTTAATAGTGCTACATCTGGACCTTTAAATTTTTATCCTTATTTTTCATGGAACCCGTCGGGTCCCTTCCATTATAAAGCTTTATAATGAGGACTTTTCTTCCTAGAATCATCACTCACAAATCGACCACTACCAATTTTTTTCTTGGGTTTATCTCCCCACTTTAGATTGCTTATGAGAGATCTTCGCTCTCTTTTAGTTTCATCCAGTTTATATAACTCTGACCGAGGGATTGTCAGTTTATTCTGGGTAAAATTTCTTCTTTGTACTCTTCGCATAGTGGCCATGTTAATCCATTCAAGTGAAGACTGGGTGTGAAAAGGGGGCTCCCATTCAACTTTGTCTACCCGAGTATAATTAGTTTTCCTTTCAGGCCTAAAGTTGCCCCGTGGCGTTTCTAGGTCCTGCACATATTTTCCCTTTGTGGGTGTTCCCTCATGAAATACGCCACATGCTTCTACAAAGTTTTCAATATCGACATTTACGTCGGGCCAATAGTATTTTCGAGCAACTTTTTGGCAGATGGTACCGACTTTCTCATGGTCACCATCTTTTCCAACATGTAAGCTCCTTATTAAATTTGCCCTATATACCTTGGGAAGAACCAACTGTCCGTGACCAGTGGATCTAGTTCCTGTCTTCCTATATAGCAATCTGTCCTTCATAAAATATCCCCCCCTTGCTTGGAGGTGTGTGGCATTTGGGCAATTTTTTAAAACATGGCTTGAGTGTCCTATCCTCAGCCTGCGCCTTCCTCATCTCCTCTGGATGAGCATTTATAGGTTCACCTTCTTCCTCCTTTTTCTGTGACCTGGTCTGCACTGTCGCCATGATCACAGGTCTCTCGGGATTCCCCAAGAAGACGTATCTACACCCCAATATCAGAGGGTAGATTGGTTCATCTATCACTGCTGCTCTGATTTCTCCTTCCACATAGCGAGTTTTCACCGTTATCCTTGCGATGGGAAGTGTCATGAGTGGTATGTCCTTAGTCGCCCCTTGTATTTCCACTGTTTCTGTGGTATACTAACTTGGGTCCACTAGGCTAGACTTCACAACTGAATCATAATCCAAACCTGTATCATAAAGGCACCTTATGGTGACCCCATTACAAATAACATCCTCACAAACTGGGGGGTGATAAGGTTCCTGCTGTCCATTAGGATTAACCTTTAATCTTTGAGTCCCCGACTTCATTGCAGCAATGTTTGAAGGTTTCCTTCTACAAAATTCGGTGTTATGGTTATCTTTCTTGCACCATTTGCACCATCTTTTTCCTTGGTTAAACGGTTTTCTTTCATTGTATTTTTGGTCATTGAACTGTGAGTTTCTGTCTCGATAGTCATTTCTTGGCCGTTCAAAGTTTGTCCTGCCCTTATTACCCTGTTCTCTATTTTCAAATTTATTAAATGGCTGTGGAGCTTTAAAAGTTTCTATGTGCTTCTTTTTAGTGCCACTTACCTCTGCCTGGGCTGCCTGATACCTCTCAGCGACATTTAAAATCTCCCCCAACTTCTCTGCACCTTGTTCCATGAGAAATTTTCTCATGTCTGGAGCCATGGACTCTCTCAATTGCTCTATCATGATCATCTCTTTAAGATCTTGGGTCTTCCCCAGAGCAGTCCATTTCTCCAAATAGGTTTCCAGTCTGGCAGAGAATTGGTGGTATGTCTCCCCAGACAACAGTTTGGCATTTCTAAATTTCTTACGATAAAATTCACCATTTTTTTCGTACCTCAATAACAAAGCCTGCTTTAACATGTCATAATTGTCTTGGTCTTCTCTGTTCATTTTTGCGAAGACTTCATAAGAAGTACCTCTCAGTCCCTGTGATAACTTTAAACTCCACCTCTCTCTCTCTCTAACCCATATGTAGTAGCTAATAATTCAAAACGACTGAGGTACCCCTCGATGTCATCGTCTTTTTCAACAAAATGGTCTAAATGAAACCCCATAGCTGAGTTTGAGGCACCCTGACTAGCTGCAGCATCTGAGGCAAAAGGGCTGGCACCATTTTCAGGAGCCTGGCCTTGTAACTCCAGCTCCCTTAGTCGTAATTCGTGCTCCCTTTGCAACCTTCTATCTTCTGCCTCCCTTTCGGCCTTTTTATCTTCTGCTTCCCTTTGCTGTCGTTTTTCTTCTGCCTCCCTTTGCTGTCGTTTTTCTTCTGCTTCCCTTTCGGCAGCCTCTTTTATCTTCTGCTTTAGCCTCTTTGTCAGCCTCAATCTGCAGCCTCTTAGTCTCAGCCTCAATTTGTAACCTCTTCTCTTCAGCCAACCTTTCAGATTCTAATCTTCTTTCTTCCCGTTCAATATACTTGTCACATTCAGCAGTTACATACTGAATTAAAGCCTGACCATCCATTCCCATATTTTTCGCCGTTAGCACAGCAGCTGATCTGAACTTTGCTAGCTCAGCCATCACACAAAATAACAATGATCAGGGTAAAAATCCAACCAATAAAAAACCAAAGTAATTCCAATTACTGTAGACTAAGGTAATTCTAATTAGCCAGTTAACTAATTAATTACCACTGGCTGTGAAGATTCACCAACTTTTATTTTCACTTTCAATTTTAAGGGACACTTTTAATTTTTACAATTTGTTCCCCTGATTTAATTCTCCCACCAGGAGATCCTAATATTACTGATAAGCTAATTATCCCTGGACAAGACCCCAATATATGTAGTGGATTTTGATGGTATTGTATGGTTGATGTCACCTAGTGTGATGTATGAGGTCAGCTGTGAAGGCTCCTGAGATAAATGTAGATGTGAATTACAGAAGGCCCTTCTTACTACCACTTACGACCTCACACATATCTTTTTTTACTAATGAATGTGGCTACGTTAAAAATCTAGGGTACTGATATGTAATGTGTTGTGGTAAATTACACACACACACACACACACACACACACACACACACACACACACACACACACACACACATTTAAGAAGTCTAATAATATTAATACAATTTATAACACACTGAACTAACTCAGGCTATTTTAGTTTTTTAAAGTTAAATCTTTTGATAAATTTATTTTGTTCTGAACCAAATGTTTAGTTGGTCAGAACATAAGAAATATTATGGAGTCATAAATGGAATGCAAAATCATATGACATAATAAAATGGAAAATGTGTACTTAATTATTTCAAATGACTGGTTAATAGTAATTATATTAAGATAGTCACAGGAGAACTTATTACTAGATATGCTGTTGGGATGGTGTAATCACTCCCAGTCTATGACTGCCAAACATTGTCCGTTGACTTAAGGAATAAATATATATATATAGTTTAATTTCCCCAATGTCATGGCTTTATTTAATGGTGAATTAGGGATAATTTAGTTGAAAATGTCGTTGGTGAAAGTCCAGCAGGCCAGATATAACTTATCTCGCCTGCGTCGATCCTGTACAAAAGTCTTGTGGCCCCACCTCTCCGTGCTGGGGGCAATATACGGCTGCTCTGACACAATGATAGACTGCTCTGGTCCACACTTGTATATATTACTACAGCATTTGACACCGCTTTGGTGCCAAATAGAAACTCACAGTTCTGAAACAAAAGTATTGGTCATGTGTCAGAACTCTACTTCCTGAACCACTTCTGCACACAACACTACACACAACAACAACACCACATAGACTGGGTCAGATCTCTCTGACCACACAGCACATCTTACCAAGTTGGTTTCACATAGTATTAGTTCCCCAAGACTACATTGCATCTGAGATATGTTCAATAGCTTCCTGCTATTAAATAAGATAGGTGATATGTTCCACTGATCTCAACACTAGATCCTTTTTCATAGTTTCAGTTAGGCGTGCCTATATATTTTCTTTGTATGTATGTCTCTAGACCCTGATCTAGGGCTGGGGATCTAGAGCGAACACTTACTTGTCGTAATCATTTTTATGATATGGCAGTATCAATCACTCGAATTATTAAAATATACAGAATAAATATTGTTCATTCTTACCAGAATTCAGAATTGAGAACACAGTTAAATTTTGCTAGCAAAACTCAGCTGAGCTGCTGGCCGTATGATGGCGTCCCACTATATAGTTATATTCTTATGGAATCAACACCACCATGGATTCAAACTGCGTCTCTGAACAGACTTATGTCGAATGGCAAACTTTCACCTCTCTATCCCGCTACTATAAAATGCGTTGACCAATCGCCGACTTCCCCCCTTGCTTTCAAATCTTCAACCAAAAGTCACTTCAGTCAAATCTCAGTCAAGTATGTATTACGGTCTGTTAGTCCGTCTGTCTCTACTTGTTTTTTTCATAAAAACACACTTGGTTTTACATGCATTTCCTACACGAATCTGCTGCCTAAGTTATTTTTAGCTACAATGCTCCACCACATTCCCTCTCTTTAATTACAGCTCGATTTTTACGTTTGCAGACTCAAGGCCAAGATTTTGGTAACTTTTAGTGACATGGGTTAACAGTGCATTCGCTTGTATGATATGAACAATACAGTCTTTTGTCAATATCTTCTTTATTATCTATCCGTCTGTATAAATGAAAGCATATTATTTCTCTGCTCAAGATGGGCTATCAAACTAGCTAGGTTTTATTTTCATAACTCTATTATTAATAAAAAAAACATATTTTTTCTCAAGTTTAATTTTTGAAATTTGTTCGAGAACCTTCCCTCATGTGTTTTGCCGCGGCATTCAAATAAAGACCAAGTATCGAAACACGTCCAAGAAATGACTGTCTCGATCAAGAGCTAATGTCCTTTTCTTGTCCATTTCCTTACTTTATGTCAACTAGGGGACGTGAATTTTTTTCCTTTCACCCCCACTTGCGTCTTTTTGCCGTTCGAACTTCAAACACGTGTTCAGTCATATTTTTCCTTTTTTGTGTCCTCCGTTCTCTCCCGTCTACAAAGGGTAAACGTTTCGTCTGCACTTCTAACTCGTTAGTTTTAAATGGCGGTGGGAAAGGCTGGCATGGGCGAGCATGTCTCCTAGTATCTTACGCATTATTTTTAACCCTACATTTCATCGTTAATTTTGGAGATATTTTAACGTTGTATCATGGTGACATCATCACACATGTCCCCACCTGAGAACATGCACTACGGCAAGTTCCAAAACCAGTGATACACATAGATAAAATCTCTCCTCACGCCTGCCACTACTCTAATCTTGATCACAGGGGTGCCGACTGAGGAAATCTGCACCGACATTCAATGACCCTGGGATGTATTGGATAATAAACTGATAAGGTTGCAACAATAAAGACCACCTCAACAATCTTGCGTTTTCATGCTTAGCCTGAGATAAGAATACGAGGGGCTGATGATCCGTCTGGACCACAAAAGTCCTACCATACAGATAGATTTGAAACTTCTTTATTGCCCAGATTAACGCTAAACATTCCTTTTCGCTTGTGGAATATCCTTGTTCCGCTTTATTCAATTTGCGGCTTGCATAAGCGACTGGGTTCAGTTCCCCATCGGGTGAAGATGACCTCTGCAACAAGGCCGCCCCGAGGCCTACATTACTTGCATCTGTTCTCACCACAAAGTCCTGTGTCAAATCAGGCAATTTGAGAATAGGCTTGCTAGTGAGTTTTTCCTTTAATTCTTGGAAAGCTAATTCACATTGCGCAGTCCAAATAATTTTATCTGGAAGTCCCTTGCGAGTCAGATCAGTCAGAGGAGCACAAATAGAGTTAAAATTTTTGATATATTTTTGATAAAATCCGCATAACGACACGAATGATCGCACGTCCTTTTTTGTTTGTGGTCTAGGTGCTCTCTGCAGTTTTTCCAAGTTCTTGGGATCAGGGGTCATGTTACCCTGATATACAGTGTGTCCCAAGAATTCCAACTCTTTGCATCCAATACAACATTTTGTTGGCCTAGCAGTTAAGTTCGCCTCCCTAAGCCTATCAAATAACATTTTTAGAGCTTCAATGTGTTCTTCAAATGTCTCTGTGGCGACGAGATATCATCCATGAAATTCGTGATACATGGGTTATTCAGGGGATCCAACAATTTGCGCATCATCCTTGAAAATACACTCGGAGCATTTTTCAGTCCGAATGGTAGCATGTTGAATTCATAATGTCCTTCCGATGTGCTAAACGCTAAATAAGGTCTCACTTCAGGCTTCACTGGAATCTGGTAATAGCCTTTACTAAGATCCACCTTTGAAAAGTATTTTGCCTTGTTTAATCTGGCAAATAACTGTTTTGTGTCTGGTAATGGATCCACTTGTCCTTCTGTGACAGCATTCAGTTTCCTGTAATCTATGCACAGTCTGTGTTCCCCAGACGGTTTCCTCAACAAAACGACACTGGAGCTAAAAGATGATTCACTGTGTGAAATAATCCCCTCCTTCAACAAATAATCAATTTCTTCTTTCAATGCCTTCTCCTTCGCGAACGGAATAGAATAGGCTCTCATACAGATTGGGTTTGAGTCTACCAGTTTCATGTCATACTGTAGCAAATTTGTATGGCCTGGTTTATCTGTTAATACATCTGTATGTTCCTCCAGAACCTGTTGAACTCTCTCCCTCAGATTTTTAGTCAGGTGCTTACTGACTTTTACCTGTGCTGCTGTTTCACAAGGATGTAATGGGCCATGCGAGGTGAGTGGTTCCTTTTGCATTTGAGTTGCGAATAGCCAAGGGACAATAAGTCAGCTTTCCTGGAGTGGTCTGTCCAGATACTTTTTTACCTGGTTTACATGATAAACTTTCACCTTTTTTTGTCAAGGAAGTAATGGGAGGTTGAGACACCTTTCTAGAACCGTAACGATCTTGAGCTTGCCATCCAATTTGTATTTATCATTCTGGCTGTGGGAAGTAGGGCTTTGAAGAAAACCGAATGGTTGTTGAACCTGTGGCAACTGCTATTTTGCAAACGAACTTCTACAAGTAGTATTGAACTCGGTGAACTGGGCAAGTACTCTGTTTGATTTAGTTCCACCCAGGCTGGCGGTGGTGACTGTAATAGATTTTTTCAACACAGCACATTCCGGAGTGAACAAGACTTGCCTCGTCACAGGCTCAGAAATCATACGTCAACATCTTGATAATTACTTTTAAAGTTCCTGAAGATTCTCTCACTAATAAAGTCCTCTGACTCAAGTGACTTGGATCACAAAATGTTTTATACTATTCCGCTCATTCAAGTCCATTGACCTTCCTTCAAGGACGTCCATCATGGTAACGTATTTTTACTCCAGGATAAAATTCTTCCATATCATACTTCACAATCCCAGACTTTCTCCATAAATCCNGTTATANATAGNATATAGTTTNCAAACNAAGTCATACATGTTAATTCAACAGGTCCCTTCCAGTTGACTAAACCTCTCCCATTCTATGCCAGCTTCACTGGCATTGTATCCATAACAGCATATCCACCTAAAACATGTGAAGCATATAAATTCATTAACTTGATTTTTTCATCCGTAGGTTTCTCCCTCTACGAAAAGATTCAAAGGGCTATCGACTTTCACTGTGTGTCCCTTTAATTCTAGGAATGTCATCTACGAATAACTGTAATTCCACTTGTCTAGTGACCACATTAGTTTGGATCGGTCTGTGTTCCCCTGATACTTTAATGTACAAAAAACACTGCCATAAGAAAAGATGATTCTTTATACTTGTGAATTAATTCCCATGAAACAAATAGATCTACGAATTCAATGCCTTCTCCTTCTTGCGAACGGAATAGAATGGCTCTCATACAATTGGGCGGACATTATCGAGCTACCCATTCATGTCATACTGTAGCAAATTTGTATGGCCTGGTTTATCTGTTAATACATCTGTATGTGCCTCCAGAACCTGTTGAACTCTCTCCCTCAAATTTTTATATCAGGGTGCTTACTGACTTTTACCGAAGACTGCCCTGTTTCACAATGTGTAACATGGGTATTCATGCGAGGTGAGTGGTTCCTTTTGCATTTGAGTTGCGATAGCCAAGGTCAGTAAGGGGGTGCTTTCCTGGAGTGGTCTGTCCAGATACTTCTTTAACAGGTTTACATGATAAACTTTCTCCTTCCCCTTTTTGTCAATTTTATAGTTTGTTCTAGACACCTTCTCTAGAACCGTATATGGACCTTGCCATCCAATTTGTAATTTATTCTGGCTGCCGGGTAGTAGAAGAAGCACCTTCTCTCCCACAGCTAGTTCTCTGTCCTTTGCCTTCCTATTAAAATATGTTGCATGTTTCTTCCTGGCTTGTCTCAAATTATCATTTGCCAGTTTCCATCCAGCTTTCAGACGAGTGGTCAGTTCGTTCACGTATTGATAAGATGAGGTAACAGTCTCTTCTGCCTTCTCATCTGTCCAGGTCCTTAATAGTGCTACATCTGGACCTTTAAATTTTTATCCTTATTTTTCATGGAACCCGTCGGGTCCCTTCCATTAGAAGCCTTATAATGAGGACTTTTCTTCCTAGAATCATCACTCACAAATCGACCACTACCAATTTTCTTCTTGGGTTTATCTCCCCACTTTAGATTGCTTATGAGAGACCTTCGCTCTCTTTTAGTTTCATCCAGTTTATATAACTCTGACCGAGGGATTGTCAGTTTATTCTGGGGTAACTTTCTTCTTTGTACTCGTCGCATAGTGGCCATGTTAATCCATTCAAGTGAAGACTGGGTGTGAAAAGGGGACTCCCATTCCACTTTGTCTACCTGAGTATAATAATTTTTCCTTCCAGGCCTAAGAGTGCCCCGTGGCGTTTCTAGGTCCTGCACATATTTTCCCTTTGTGGGTGTTCCCTCATGAAATACGCCACATGCTTCTACAAAGTTTTCAATATCGACATTTACGTCGGGCCAATAGTATTTTCGAGCAACTTTTTGGCAGATGGTACCGACTTTCTCATGGTCACCATCTTTTCCAACATGTAAGCTCCTTATTAAATTTGCCCTATATACCTTGGGAAGAACCAACTGTCCGTGACCAGTGGATCTAGTTCCTGTCTTCCTATATAACAATCTGTCCTTCATAAAATATTCTCCTTTGCTTGGAGGTGTGTGGCATTTGGGCAATTTTTTAAAACATGGCTTGAGTGTCCTATCCTCAGCCTGCGCCTTCCTCATCTCCTCCGGATGAGCATTTATAGGTTCACCTTCTTCCTCCTTTTTCTGTGACCTGGTCTGCACTGTCGCCATGATCACAGGTCTCTCGGGATTCCCCAAGAAGACGTATCTACACCCCAATATCAGAGGGTGGATTGGTTCATCTATCACTGCTGCTCTGATTTCTCCTTCCACATAGCGAGTTTTCACCGTTATCCTTGCGATGGGAAGTGTCATGAGTGGTATGTCCTTAGTCGCCCCTTGTATTTCCACTGTTTCTGTGGTATACTGACTTGGGTCCACTAGGCTAGACTTCACAACTGAATCATAATCCAAACCTGTATCATAAAGGCACCTTATGGTGACCCCATTACAAATAACATCCTCACAAACTGGGGGGTGATAAGGTTCCTGCTGTCCATTAGGATTAACCTTTCATCTTTGAGTCCCCGACTTCATTGCAGCAATGTTTGAAGGTTTCCTTCTACAAAATTCGGTGTTATGGTTATCTTTTTTGCACCATTTGCACCATCTTTTTCCTTGGTTAAACGGTTTTCTTTCATTGTATTTTTGGTCATTGAACTGTGAGTTTCTGTCTCGATAGTCATTTCTTGGCCGTTCAAAGTTTGTCCTGCCCTTATTACCCTGTTCTCTATTTTCAAATTTATTAAATGGCTGTGGAGCTTTAAAAGTTTCTATGTGCTTCTTTTTATTGCCACTTACCTCTGCCTGGGCTGCCTGATACCTCTCAGCGACATTTAAAATCTCCCCCAACTTCTCTGCACCTTGTTCCATGAGAAATTTTCTCATGTCTGGAGCCATGGACTCTCTCAATTGCTCTATCATGATCATCTCTTTAAGATCTTGGGTCTTCCCCAGAGCAGTCCATTTTTAAAAATAGGTTTCCAGTCTGGCAGTAAATTGGTGGTATGTCTCCCCAGGCAACAGTTTGGCATTTCTAAATTTCTTACGATAAAATGCACCATTTTTTTCGTACCTCAATAACAAAGCCTGCTTTAACATGTCATAATTGTCTTGGTCTTCTCTGTTCATTTTTGCGAAGACTTCATAAGAAGTACCTCTCAGTCCCTGTGATAACTTTAAACTCCACCTCTCTCTCTCTAACCCATATGTAGTAGCTAATAATTCAAAACGACTGAGGTACCCCTCGATGTCATCGTCTTTTTCAACAAAATGGTCTAAATGAAACCCCATAGCTGAGTTTGAGGTACCCTGACTAGCTGCAGCATCTGAGGCAAAAGGGCTGGCACCATTTTCAGGAGCCTGGCCTTGTAACTCCAGCTCCCTTAGTCGTAATTCGTGCTCCCTTTGCAACCTTCTATCTTCTGCCTCCCTTTCGGCCTTTTTATCTTCTGCTTCCCTTCTCTTATCTTCTGCTTCCCTTTGCTGTCGTTTTTCTTCTGCCTCTAATGCTTTAGCCTCTTTGTCAGCCTCAATTTGTAACCTCTTAGTCTCAGCCTCAATTTGTAACCTCTTCTCTTCAGCCAACCTCAATTTAATTCTTCTCTTCAGCTAACCTCTTTTTCTAATCTTCTTTTTTCCCGTTCAATATACTTATCACATTCAGCAGTTACATACTGAATTAAAGCCTGACCATCCATTCCCATTTCCTTCGCCGTTAGCACAGCAGCTGATCTGAACTTTGCTAACTCAGCCATCACACAAAATAACAATGCTCAAGGTAAAATTCTAACCAATCAATAACTAAAGTAATTCTAATTAGCCAGTTAACTAATTAATTACCACTGGCTGTGAAGATTCACCAACTTTTATTTTCACTTTCAATTTTAAGGGACACTTTTAAATTTTTACACTTTGTTCCCCTGATTTAATTCTCCCACCAGGAGATCCTAATATTACTGATTATCTAATTATCCCTGGACAAGACCCCAATATATGTAGTGGATTTTGATGGTATTGTATGGTTGATGTCACCTAGTGTGATGTATGAGGTCAGCTGTGAAGGCTCCTGAGATAAATGTAGATGTGAATTACAGAAGGCCCTTCTTACTACCACTTACGACCTCACACATATCTTTTTTACTAATGAATGTGGCTACGTTAAAAATCTAGGGTACTGATATGTAATGTGTTGTGGTAAATTACACACACACACACACACACACACACACACACACACACACACACACACACACACACACACACACACACACACACACACACACACACACACACACACACACACACACACACAGATATTTAAGAAGTCTAATAATATTAATAAAATTTTAAACACACTGAACTAACTCAGGCTATTTTAGTTTTTAAAGTTAAATCTTTTGATAAATTTATTTTGTTCTGAACCAAATGTTTAGTTGGTCAGAACATAAGAAATATTATGGAGTCATAAATGGAATGCAAAATCATATGACATAATAAAATGGAAAATGTGTACTTAATTATTTCAAATGACTGGTTAATAGTAATTATATTAAGATAGTCACAGGAGAACTTATTACTAGATATGCTGTTGGGATGGTGTAATCACTCCCAGTCTATGACTGCCAAACATTGTCCGTTGACTTTAGGAATAAATATATATAGTTTAATTTCCCCAATGTCATGGCTTTCTTTAATGGTGAATTAGGGATAATTTAGTTGAAAATTTCGTTGGTGAAAGTCCAGCAGGCCAGATATAACTTATCTCGCCTGCGTCGATCCTGTACAAAAGTCTTGTGGCCCCACCTCTCCGTGCTGGGGGCAATATACGGCTGCTCTGACACAATGATAGACTGCTCTGGTCCACACTTGTATATATTACTACAGCATTTGACACCGCTTTGGTGCCAAATAGAAACTCACAGTTCTGAAACAAAAGTATTGGTCATGTGTCAGAACTCTACTTCCTGAACCACTTCTGCACACAACACTACACAACAACAACACCACATAGACTGGGTCAGATCTCTCTGACCACACAGCACATCTTACCAAGTTGGTTTCACATAGTATTAGTTCCCCAAGACTACATTGCATCTGAGATATGTTCAATAGCTTCCTGCTATTAAATAAGATAGGTGATATGTTCCACTGATCTCAACACTAGATCCTTTTTTTCATAGTTTCAATTAGGCGTGACTATATATTTTCTTGGTATGTATGTCTCTAGACCCTGATCTAGGGCTGGGGATCTAGAGCGAACACTTACTTGTCGTAATCATTTTTATAATATGGCAGTATCAATCACTCGAATTATTAAAATATACAGAATAAATATTGTTCATTATTACCAGAATTCAGAATTGAGAACACAGTTAAATTTACTAGCAAAACTCAGCTGAGCTGCTGGCCGTATGATGGCGTCTCACTATATAGTTATATTCTTATGGAATCAACACCACCATGGATTCAAACTGCGTCTCTGAACAGACTTATGTCGAATGGCAAACTTTCACTTCTCTATCCCGCTACTATAAAATGCGTTGACCAATCGCCGACTTCCCCCCTTGCTTTCAAATCTTCAACCAAAAGTCACTTCAGTCAAATCTCAGTCAAGAATGTAATACGGTCTGTTAGTCCGTCTGTCTCTACTTGTTTTTTCATAAAAACACACTTGGTTTTACATGCATTTCCTACACGAATCTGCTGCCTAAGTTATTTTTAGCTACAATGCTCCACCACATTCCCTCTCTTTAATTACAGCTCGATTTTTACGTTTGCAGACTCAAGGCATGATATAGACCAGAATTTCAACACCATTTCAACAATATATAAGGAAAGTAGCAAATCATGCTTAGGATTCCAGGAAAGGAAGAAGCAAGACTGGATAACACCAGAAACACTAAACACCATAAAGATGAGAAAGGAAATGAAAAGAAAGAAAACAGAAGCGAAGTCCCCCAGGTTAAAGCAACTATATAGCGAACAGTACAGTCAACTGGACAGGGAAGTTAAACGCCAAACCCGAGCCAACAAAAGCAATTTCCTAGACGATCTTGCAAAACAGGCAGAAGAGGCAGCACTGAGAAATGAACAAAGCACAGTATACAAAATAACTAAATTCATCAGCGGAAAACAAGGTGCAAACAATATTACATTAGTAAGAGATAAGCAAGGAAATCTCATCAAGACAGCAGAGGGACAGGAAACAAGATGGTTAGAGCACTTCAGAGAAACTCTGAACAAGGAAATACCAGAGACACAATTGAATGTTCCTGAGGCTGAAAACGATCTAGATGTAAATACAGACATTCCACGAAAAGAAGAAATCATCACAGCAATCAAAGGGTTAAAGAACGGTAAAGCTCCGGGCCATGATAACTTAAATGCAGAGCTATTTAAGACAGACCCTGAGCTAGCAGCAGAACTATTAGAACCACTATTTGCACAAGTGTGGAAAACGGGGACAACACCATCAGAGTGGAACAAAGGAATAATTGTCAAATTGCCCAAGAAGGGAGATCTTTCAGACTGCAATAATTGGAGAGGAATCACTCTTCTCTCAGTTCCCAGCAAAATACTAGGCAGGATAATTATACAGAGAATTTCAAAGGCAGTAGACTACAAACTGAGGAAAGAACAAGCAGGATTTAGAAAGAACAGAAGATGTGTAGACCATATATTCACTCTCAGGAACATTATAGAGCAGTGCTCAGAATGGCAAAGACAGCTTTACATAAATTTTGTTGATTTTGAAAAGGCTTTTGACAGCATACATAGGGACAGTTTATGGAAAATACTGAGGGCTTATGGAATTCCAAGCTGAATAGTGTCAATCATAAAAAGCCTCTATGCCAACTTTACGTGTAGTGTTGGGCAGAGCAACCTAACCTTCGAGGTGAAGACAGGAGTACGACAGGGATGCCCCTTATCAACCACTCTATTTTTAACAGTCATAGACTGGGTGATGCGCCAGACAACAGAGGGCAGTCCAAGAGGAATAAGATGGACTACATTTTCAACATTGGAAGATCTGGAATATGCAGATGACATTGCACTGCTGGCACATTCACATCAACACATCCAGGAAAAAACGGATAGACTTAATAAATTTAGCCAGCAGGTGGGCTTGAACATCAATTTAAAGAAGTCTGAGGTCATGACGCTCAATGTGAGCAACCCTGAGCCCATATCAGTAAGGAATCAGCAACTGGTACAGACAGATACCTTCACATACCTAGGAAGCATAGTAACACCAGACGGTGGGGCAGGCAAAGACATCAACATCAGAATGAATAAGGCAAGAACAGTGTGGTGAAGTGAGATGTTATAAATATTTATAGGGGACTTAGTGTACTGACTGAGATCAGCTGTGAAGGTATATATATCTAATAAGAGTAGTGTATTATATATAACCTTGCTTGCTGCCACATATGTATACCTCAGTCAGAATTATTCTGGAATAGTGTGATGACTACGTTGTATGTCTAGGGTATGTGTATGATGAAGTGTAAGTCATAACAACAACAGACAGATAAACAATTTAATTTATTCCACCACACTTGACAACACTGTGACACTCACATACATATAACACTCTAAAGGATATCTTAAAGGAGTCACTGATAACTTTTCAAATAACAATATGTATTCATTGCTGTTATGAATGAATATGTGTCCTGATTCAAATACAAAGGGAACCAGGAATCACAATCAATTTTACTTACAAGTTATATGTACAGAATTTATCAATATGAATATGGTAATGACATATATTATTAAAAGTATCCTATGTGTGTCAGTTGTGTAGTAGTAATATGAGGTAATACTGGTTTTGTTTTGTTCAAGCTCTGTTGGTATTTGTCATCATGACTTCAATAGTTTGTCTTTATGGGGACTAGTATTGGAGATGTTCTCAGTTCCTGATATTAAAACAATTTAATTCCCCTCTTAATGTTATTTTTACAAGGTCATTTTAAGCTGGGGTACATAATTTTGAGCTCAGCTGGCCACATCAGCTTATCTTGTGTGAGGGCGGCAGGAAAAGACTCCTCTGCTCGATTTCTCCCCTGGGCTCTGGAGACACCTCACTGATAGCTAAATGGACCAAGGAGTATGCTGTCCGACTCTGGATTCAGCAAAGCTCTGACCAGGTGCTGCTCAATACCATCAAGACCACGGTCCCTGAAAACAAGAAGGATGTACCTTCTACTTCATAACTAATTTATACTCTCTTTTTACACTGAGCACAATACATCACAAACATTGAGTTCAGAGCGTTAGGCCAACTGTCAGCTTCATCTGAAATACTTTATACCAGCATTTACCTCCTTAATGGTTACTACGCCTCTGCACTTCCAGCATTATTTCTGTCTAATCAATAATCTAGGTGTCAGTGTACTGTTTGGCCATTCCATGCAGTTTTACTTTCCTCCGACACCTTCTGTTCAGGCTGGAGCATTATAGGCTTTACATCATGTTTGCTACTGAACTACACATATATACAGGCATAAATTAACAATTCACATTCAATTTTCATTAAAAGATACTGAATGTTTCAAGCTTACCACAATTCATGGAAATAAACACAGATACGTTGATTAGCAATGAATTCTGGCACAACTACTGGCACAAATTCCCATCTGCTTATGTTCCAGGCTTTTATTTAGCAAAAATATGAGCTGGCTTCAACGCACTGTTGCTTTATCAAGCTTATTTGACTAGTGGTCTCGAACTAACGCTCCTAAGTGAGTATATCAGCGAGTCTGGCCAATGGAGCCACGTTTCGACAAGTGTTTGAAAAAATTTTAACTTCCCACGTCTCCCCTAACAACCAAAGATAGTATTTATAGCCCGACTAATCGTGTTTAGCCTTACATATCATTCCAGCCAATCAGTTCAAATGTAACTTGTGGCCCATTTCCCGTACAATGGTGGTGTAAAAAAAATCTACCACTGAGCGATTCTGATTTTGGGTGTTGTCTGACAGCACCATCATTTTATTTTGGCTATAACTTGTTAATTCCTAGACTATTTGCATAACGTTGTACATATTCTTTGTCAGCAAACCCTAAGGAACCCAAATATATATATTTAATAGAGCTAAGTGGCTGCGTTCAAAATATGCAATTTCTTCTACCTCCTGTTTCGAAGATGTGCTGTCTGGGTACTGTAATGTTTTCAAACGTAAACCCATATAATGTTATCTTTTCTAATAAGCGTTTCCCAGGTTTTTTAAAACCTAACTCTGGGAAGGGTAGTGAATTTATCACTGTCCGTCTGAAAAAGTTAGTGCATGTGGCCTTACACGCGTGATAGTAGTAATTGTGTATCGCGCGACGCGTGTTTTGTGTTGCACGTGTTCGGCTTTATGCCTCTCCCTTCTCTCTATCCTTTAGTCCATCTGTCTTTAGTTACGCCGTGTATAAAATGGAATGAATGAAATATTTAAATTAGGTCATTGATCAGCTTGGTATCTCAATGTTTTTCCAAGAAATACAGCACACGTTTCATTGAAGAAAGCGGGTAATAATATAGTAGGCTTTTACTATCAACGTGAAAGCGTTACAATTTGCAGACGAAGCATAAAACAAAGGGGATTTCGAGTACTGTCATTTTGACAGCACTGTTCTTTTACCATTGCTCTTTTCTTTATTAGATTTATTTGTTAGGCTTTATATTTACCTTTTAATTTATATATGTGGATTAGAATATTCCACGACATCTCCCCTCTTAAAACAGACATTATATGTCAGTCCTTTATTCTATATACACATAGAGAAATTTATTATTAGTTCTGGGGTTTACGGTGATTCTCATCACACGGATGGCGGCTTAAAAATCCGCTCCCAAATTTGTTTTTCCAGATATATACTCAATGCTAAAATTATATGGAGCCAAAAGTAAAGACCATCGGAGTAACCTGGAGTTCTCATGCCTAGCCTGTGCTAGAAACGATAAAGGTTTGTGGTCTGTTGCAACTTAAAGGCCTTCCCATACAGATAAATATTGAATTTCTTTATTGCCCATATTACTGCAAGACATTCTTTTTCGCTAGTTGAGTAATTGATTTCAGCTTTATTCAATTTTCTGCTAGCATATGCCACTGGGCTTAATTCCCCATCCAATGCATCGGATTTCTGTAGTAGAGTTGCACCTAACCCAATATTACTTGCATCCGTCCTTACTATGAATTCTTGACTTAAGTCAGGTAATTTCAAAATGGGTTTACTTGTGAGCTTTTCCTTCAATTCTTGGTAAGTCATTTCACATTGTGGTGTCCATGTAATGCGATCTGGATGTCCTTTACGTGTCAAATCAGTTAACGGTGCACATATGGAATTAAAGTTTTTGATATACTTCTGGTAGAAACCACATAATGAGACAAAGGATCTCACGTCCTTCTTGGTTTGTGGTCTCGGGGCTTTCTGTAGTTTCTCTAAATTCTTTGGGTCAGGGGTCATGTTTCCCTGATAAACTGTGTGTCCCAAAAATTCCAATTCTTTACATCCAACGCAACATTTGGTTGGTCGGGCTGTTAAATTTGCCTCCCTAAGTCGATTAAACAGCATGTTCAGAGAGTCAATGTGTTCCTCAAATGTTTCTGTTGCTATCAGGATATCATCCATGAAATTTGTTATACATGGATTATTCAGAGGGTCCAATAATTTTCTCATCATTCTAGAGAAGACACTAGGCGCATTCTTCAATCCAAATGGCAATCTATTAAACTCATAGTGTCCTTCTGAAGTACTAAAAGCTAGGTATGGTCTAACCTCAGGCTTTACTGGAATCTGATAATATCCTTTACTCAGATCCACTTTGGAGAAATATTTAGCTTTATTTAGTTTGGCAAACAGCTGATTTGTATCCGGCAATGGATCCACCTGTCCTTCTGTAATAGCATTCAGTCTCCTGTAATCTATACAGAGTCTATGTTCTCCAGAGGGCTTCCTTAAGAGTACAACACCGGAACTATACGAAGATTCACTGTGCGAAATAATTCCTTCCTTCAACAGATAGTCTATCTCTTCCTTCAAAGCTTTCTCCTTAGCAAACGGAATCGAATATGGTTTCATACAGACAGGTGTGGGGTCTATCAGTTTCATATCATATTCCAATAGGTTTGTATGCCCTGGTCGGTCTGTTAACACCTCTGCATGATTATTTAGAACCTGTTGCACTCTCTCTTTCTGAGTTTTCGTTAAATGTGTACTGATTTTCACCTGTGCTGCTGTCTCACAGGGGTGTAATGGATACTCAAATGATGAAAGTGGTTCCTTTTTCATCTCCATGGCGATGGACAAGGTCAACAAGTGTGTCTCTTCCTGATGTTCTCTTTCCAAATATTTCTTCAGGAGATTCACATGATAGATTTTTTCTTTCCCCTTCTTATCTATCTTATAATTTGTTCTAGATACCTTCTCTAAAACTGTATATGGACCCTGCCATCCAATTTGTAACTTATTCTGACTCCCGGGCAAAAGAAGCAGTACTTTCTCTCCCACAGCCAAATTTCTGTCTTTCGCCTTCCTGTTATAATAGGCAGCATGTTTCTTCCTGGCTTGTTTCAAATTTTCATTGGCAAGTTTCCAACCAGTTTTTAAACGAGTGGTCAGCTCATTCACATATTGGTATGAAGATGTAATGTTTTCCTCTGCCTTTTCATCAGTCCACGTTCTTAACAAAGCTACATATGGACCTTTAATTGTGTGGACCTATTTGTCCATGCACCGGTATGGTCTCTTCCACTCGAAGCTTTATAGTGATGATTTTTCCTCCCAGAATTATCATTCACAAAACGACCGCTACCAATTTTTCTTTTGGGGCTTTCTCCCCACTTAAAATTCTTGATGAGAGATTTCCTCTCTACATTCTCTTCCTCCAGTTTGTTTAAGTCCGATTGAGGGATTTTCGGCTTATCCTGGGGTAAGACATCTTTTTGCACTCTCTGCATAGTGGCCATTGTAAAACAGTTAAGTGAAGCTTGTCCGTGAAAAGGGGCTTCCCATTCCATTTGGTCCACTTTATCAAATCTATTTTTCTTTTTATTATCAGGCCTAATTTTGCCCCGTGGCGTGTCCAGGTCCTGATCCATGTTCCCACTTGTGGGTGTTCCCTCATGTGCTATGCTACACCTTTCTACAAAATTCTCAATGTCCCATCTTGCTTTGGGCCAATAATAATTGTGAGCCACCTTTTGAATGATGGTACCTATCTTCTCATGGTCCCCATCTGGTTTCACATGTAGGCTCCTTATTAAGTCTGCCCTATATCTTTTAGGAAGTACCAGTTGTCCCTGACCTTTGGATCTAGCTCCAGTCTTCCTATACATCAACTTGTTTTTCATGTAAAAATCTCCCTTGCCTGGAGTTGTATGACAAGTTGACAATTTTCTGAAACAAGGCTTGAGTGTTTTATCCCCAGCCTGTGCCTTCCTCATCTCTTCTGGAGTGGTATCTAACATAATATCCTCCTCCTGTCTTGAGGTCGACCTGACCTGAAGGGTTGCCATATACACAGGTTTCCTTCTGCAACGGTCAGTGTCATGATTGTCCATCTGACAATTTTTACACCACCTTTTTCCTTGGTTGAAAGATTTTCTTTCATCATATTTCCTTTCATCGAATTGTGGGAATTTATTTTTATTTTCATACCGTGGCCTATCAAACTGGTGCTTACCTTTATTTTGATCCCTAGGATCAAATTTATTAAAGTTCTGTGGTGCCCTAAAGTTATCCACTTGTTTCTTTTTATTACCTGTTACCTCTGCTTGAGCTGCTTGATACCTTTCAGCAACATTTAGCAACTCACCCAGCCTCTCTGCACCTTGTTCCATGAGAAACTTTCTCAGGTCTGGAGCCATGGACTCTCTTAATTGCTCTATAAGGACCATTTCCTTAAGATCTTGGGTTTTCCCCAGAGAAGTCCATTTCTCCAAGTATGTCTCTATTCGTGCAGAGAACTGGTGATAGGTTTCACCTGACAGTAGTTTAGCATTCCTAAATTTTTTCCTATAGAATTCTGCATTCTTTTCATATCTTAACAAAAGAGCCTGCTTTAGCATGTCATAATTTTCCTGATCACCTCTGCTCATTTTTGCAAAAACTTCATAAGCTGCCCCACGAAGTCCTTGAGATAACTTTAAGCTCCACCTTTCTCTCTCTAACCCATACGTGGTAGCTAATAGTTCATACCTATTTAGGTAGCTCTCTATATCATCGTCTTTCTCAACAAAATGATCTAAATGAAAATTCATAGCTGAGGTTGAGGCTCCTTGGCTAGCAGTGGCATCAGAGGCAAAGGGACTGGCACCATTTTCAGGAGCATGGCCCTGAAACTCAAACTCCCTTAGTCGTAACTCATGTTCCCTTTGTAATCTCTTCTCCTCCTTTTCTGCTTCCCTCTCTGCAGTCAATCTTCTTTCTTCTCTTCCCTTTCTGCAGCTAATTTCTTCTCTTCCCTTTCTGCAGCTAATTTCTTCTCTTCCCTTTCTGCAGCTAATTTCTTCTCTTCCCTTTCTGCAGCCAATCTTCTTTCTTCTGCCTCCAATTTCTTAGCCTCAGCCTCAATCTGCAACCTCTTAGTCTCAGCCTCAGCCTGCAACCTCTTAGTCTCAGCCTCAGCCTCAAATTGTAACTTCTTAATTTCCCTTTCAGCCTCTAACTTTCTTTCGGCTTCAAACCTTCTTTCTTCGCGTTCAATAAATTTGTCACATTCCGTAGTGACATAGGCAACCATAACTTGCCCATCTAATCCTAACTCCTTTGCAGTCTGAACAGCAGCAGATCGAAACTTGGCCAGGTCCGCCATTGTCTATCAGGTAAGTTTATACAATGTCTAACCAACAATTTAATCTCTAAATATATATCTAATGGACAACACAGGCACCGTGAGCTCAACCTTATTTAATTCCACCCAAGGATACCTTTTAATTCTTATATTCCCTGAAGTGAATTACCCCCAATATTTTTAATAGGGAAAGATTCAAAATCCCAAGAGCGAGACCCCAATATATGTGGTGAAGTGAGATGTTATAAATATTTATAGGGGACTTAGTGTACTGACTGAGATCAGCTGTGAAGGTATATATATCTAATAAGAGTAGTGTATTATATATAACCTTGCTTGCTGCCACATATGTATACCTCAGTCAGAATTATTCTGGAATAGTGTGATGACTACGTTGTATGTCTAGGGTATGTGTATGATGAAGTGTAAGTCATAACAACAACAGACAGATAAACAATTTAATTTATTCCACCACACTTGACAACACTGTGACACTCACATACATATAACACTCTAAAGGATATCTTAAAGGAGTCACTGATAACTTTTCAAATAACAATATGTATTCATTGCTGTTATGAATGAATATGTGTCCTGATTCAAATACAAAGGGAACCAGGAATCACAATCAATTTTACTTACAAGTTATATGTACAGAATTTATCAATATGAATATGGTAATGACATATATTATTAAAAGTATCCTATGTGTGTCAGTTGTGTAGTAGTAATATGAGGTAATACTGGTTTTGTTTTGTTCAAGCTCTGTTGGTATTTGTCATCATGACTTCAATAGTTTGTCTTTATTGGGACTAGTATTGGAGATGTTCTCAGTTCCTGATATTAAAACAATTTAATTCCCCTCTTAATGTTATTTTTACAAG
Organism: Oreohelix idahoensis; assembly: GCA_024509875.1. Taxonomy (NCBI): domain Eukaryota; kingdom Metazoa; phylum Mollusca; class Gastropoda; order Stylommatophora; family Oreohelicidae; genus Oreohelix; species Oreohelix idahoensis. The sequence goes on along the minus strand of JAMPIV010016559.1, from coordinate 54,494 downwards.
GTCATTTTAAGCTGGGGGTACATAATTTTGAGCTCAGCTGGCCACATCAGCTTATCTTGTGTGATGGCGGCAGGAAAAGACTCCTCTGCTCGATTTCTCCCCTGGGCTCTGGAGACACCTCACTGATAGCTAAATGGACCAAGGAGTATGCTGTCCGACTCTGGATTCAGCAAAGCTCTGACCAGGTGCTGCTCAATACCATCAAGACCACGGTCCCTGAAAACAAGAAGGATGTACCTTCTACTTCATAACTAATTTATACTCTCTTTTTACACTGAGCACAATACATCACAAACATTGAGTTCAGAGCGTTAGGCCAACTGTCAGCTTCATCTGAAATACTTTATACCAGTATTTACCTCCTTAATGGTTACTACGCCTCTGCACTTCCAGCATTATTTCTGTCTAATCAATAATCTAGGTGTCAGTGTACTGTTTGGCCATTCCATGCAGTTTTACTTTCCTCCGACACCTTCTGTTCAGGCTGGAGCATTATAGGCTTTACATCATGTTTGCTACTGAACTACACATATATACAGGCATAAATTAACAATTCACATTCAATTTTCATTAAAAGATACTGAATGTTTCAAGCTTACCACAATTCATGGAAACAAACACAGATACGTTGATTAGCAATGAATTCTGGCACAACTACTGGCACAAATTCCCATCTGCTTATGTTCCAGGCTTTTATTTAGCAAAAATATGAGCTGGCTTCAACGCACTGTTGCTTTATCAAGCTTATTTGACTAGTGGTCTCGAACTAACGCTCCTAAGTGAGTATATCAGCGAGTCTGGCCAATGGAGCCACGTTTCGACAAGTGTTTGAAAAAATTTTTAACTTCCTACGTCTCCCCTAACAACCAAAGATAGTATTTATAGCCCGACTAATCGTGTTTAGCCTTACATATCATTCCAGCCAATCAGTTCAAATGTAACTTGTGGCCCATTTCCCGTACAATGGTGGTGTAAAAAAATCTACCACTGAGCGATTCTGATTTTGGGTGTTGTCTGACAGCACCATCATTTTATTTTGGCTATAACTTGTTAATTCCTAGACTATTTGCATAACGTTGTACATATTCTTTGTCAGCAAACCCTAAGGAACCCAAATATATATATATTTAATAGAGCTAAGTGGCTGCGTTCAAAATATGCAATTTCTTCTACCTCCTGTTTCGAAGATGTGCTGTCTGGGTACTGTAATGTTTTCAAACGTAAACCCATATAATGTTATCTTTTCTAATAAGCGTTTCCCAGGTTTTTTAAAACCTAACTCTGGGAAGGGTAGTGAATTTATCACTGTCCGTCTGAAAAAGTTAGTGCATGTGGCCTTACACGCGTGATAGTAGTAATTGTGTATCGCGCGACGCGTGTTTTGTGTTGCACGTGTTCGGCTTTATGCCTCTCCCTTCTCTCTATCCTTTAGTCCATCTGTCTTTAGTTACGCCGTGTATAAAATGGAATGAATGAAATATTTAAATTAGGTCATTGATCAGCTTGGTATCTCAATGTTTTTCCAAGAAATACAGCACACGTTTCATTGAAGAAAGCGGGTAATAATATAGTAGGCTTTTACTATCAACGTGAAAGCGTTACAATTTGCAGACGAAGCATAAAACAAAGGGGATTTCGAGTACTGTCATTGTGACAGCACTGTTCTTTTACCATTGCTCTTTTCTTTATTAGATTTATTTGTTAGGCTTTATATTTACCTTTTAATTTATATATGTGGATTAGAATATTCCACGACATCTCCCCTCTTAAAACAGACATTATATGTCAGTCCTTTATTCTATATACACATAGAGAAATTTATTATTAGTTCTGGGGTTTACGGTGATTCTCATCACACGGATGGCGGCTTAAAAAATCCGCTCCCAAATTTGTTTTTCCAGATATATACTCAATGCTAAAATTATATGGAGCCAAAAGTAAAGACCATCGGAGTAACCTGGAGTTCTCATGCCTAGCCTGTGCTAGAAACGATAAAGGTTTGTGGTCTGTTTGCAACTTAAAGGCCTTCCCATACAGATAAATATTGAATTTCTTTATTGCCCATATTACTGCAAGACATTCTTTTTCGCTAGTTGAGTAATTGATTTCAGCTTTATTCAATTTTCTGCTAGCATATGCCACTGGGCTTAATTCCCCATCCAATGCATCGGATTTCTGTAGTAGAGTTGCACCTAACCCAATATTACTTGCATCCGTCCTTACTATGAATTCTTGACTTAAGTCAGGTAATTTCAAAATGGGTTTACTTGTGAGCTTTTCCTTCAATTCTTGGTAAGTCATTTCACATTGTGGTGTCCATGTAATGCGATCTGGATGTCCTTTACGTGTCAAATCAGTTAACGGTGCACATATGGAATTAAAGTTTTTGATATACTTCTGGTAGAAACCACATAATGAGACAAAGGATCTCACGTCCTTCTTGGTTTGTGGTCTCGGGGCTTTCTGTAGTTTCTCTAAATTCTTTGGGTCAGGGGTCATGTTTCCCTGATAAACTGTGTGTCCCAAAAATTCCAATTCTTTACATCCAACGCAACATTTGGTTGGTCGGGCTGTTAAATTTGCCTCCCTAAGTCGATTAAACAGCATGTTCAGAGAGTCAATGTGTTCCTCAAATGTTTCTGTTGCTATCAGGATATCATCCATGAAATTTGTTATACATGGGTTATACATGGATTATTCAGAGGGTCCAATAATTTTCTCATCATTCTAGAGAAGACACTAGGCGCATTCTTCAATCCAAATGGCAATCTATTAAACTCATAGTGTCCTTCTGAAGTACTAAAAGCTAGGTATGGTCTAACCTCAGGCTTTACTGGAATCTGATAATATCCTTTACTCAGATCCACTTTGGAGAAATATTTAGCTTTATTTAGTTTGGCAAACAGCTGATTTGTATCCGGCAATGGATCCACCTGTCCTTCTGTAATAGCATTCAGTCTCCTGTAATCTATACAGAGTCTATGTTCTCCAGAGGGCTTCCTTAAGAGTACAACACCGGAACTATACGAAGATTCACTGTGCGAAATAATTCCTTCCTTCAACAGATAGTCTATCTCTTCCTTCAAAGCTTTCTCCTTAGCAAACGGAATCGAATATGGTTTCATACAGACAGGTGTGGGGTCTATCAGTTTCATATCATATTCCAATAGGTTTGTATGCCCTGGTCGGTCTGTTAACACCTCTGCATGATTATTTAGAACCTGTTGCACTCTCTCTTTCTGAGTTTTCGTTAAATGTGTACTGATTTTCACCTGTGCTGCTGTCTCACAGGGGTGTAATGGATACTCAAATGATGAAAGTGGTTCCTTTTTCATCTCCATGGCGATGGACAAGGTCAACAAGTGTGTCTCTTCCTGATGTTCTCTTTCCAAATATTTCTTCAGGAGATTCACATGATAGATTTTTTCTTTCCCCTTCTTATCTATCTTATAATTTGTTCTAGATACCTTCTCTAAAACTGTATATGGACCCTGCCATCCAATTTGTAACTTATTCTGACTCCCGGGCAAAAGAAGCAGTACTTTCTCTCCCACAGCCAAATTTCTGTCTTTCGCCTTCCTGTTATAATAGGCAGCATGTTTCTTCCTGGCTTGTTTCAAATTTTCATTGGCAAGTTTCCAACCAGTTTTTAAACGAGTGGTCAGCTCATTCACATATTGGTATGAAGATGTAATGTTTTCCTCTGCCTTTTCATCAGTCCACGTTCTTAACAAAGCTACATATGGACCTTTAATTGTGTGGACCTATTTGTCCATGCACCGGTATGGTCTCTTCCACTCGAAGCTTTATAGTGATGATTTTTCCTCCCAGAATTATCATTCACAAAACGACCGCTACCAATTTTTCTTTTGGGGCTTTCTCCCCACTTAAAATTCTTGATGAGAGATTTCCTCTCTACATCCTCTTCCTCCAGTTTGTTTAAGTCCGATTGAGGGATTGTCGGCTTATCCTGGGGTAAGACATCTTTTTGCACTCTCCGCATAGTGGCCATTGTAAAACAGTTAAGTGAAGCTTGTCCGTGAAAAGGGGCTTCCCATTCCATTTGGTCCACTTTATCAAATCTATTTTTCTTTTTATTATCAGGCCTAATTTTGCCCCGTGGCGTGTCCAGGTCCTGATCCATGTTCCCACTTGTGGGTGTTCCCTCATGTGCTATGCTACACCTTTCTACAAAATTCTCAATGTCCCATCTTGCTTTGGGCCAATAATAATTGTGAGCCACCTTTTGAATGATGGTACCTATCTTCTCATGGTCCCCATCTGGTTTCACATGTAGGCTCCTTATTAAGTCTGCCCTATATCTTTTAGGAAGTACCAGTTGTCCCTGACCTTTGGATCTAGCTCCAGTCTTCCTATACATCAACTTGTTTTTCATGTAAAAATCTCCCTTGCCTGGAGTTGTATGACAAGTTGACAATTTTCTGAAACAAGGCTTGAGTGTTTTATCCCCAGCCTGTGCCTTCCTCATCTCTTCTGGAGTGGTATCTAACATAATATCCTCCTCCTGTCTTGAGGTCGACCTGACCTGAAGGGTTGCCATATACACAGGTTTCCTTCTGCAACGGTCAGTGTCATGATTGTCCATCTGACAATTCTTACACCACCTTTTTCCTTGGTTGAAAGATTTTCTTTCATCATATTTCCTTTCATCGAATTGTGGGAATTTATTTTTATTTTCATACCGTGGCCTATCAAACTGGTGCTTACCTTTGTTTTGATCCCTAGGATCAAATTTATTAAAGTTCTGTGGTGCCCTAAAGTTATCCACTTGTTTCTTTTTATTACCTGTTACCTCTGCTTGAGCTGCTTGATACCTTTCAGCAACATTTAGCAACTCACCCAGCCTCTCTGCACCTTGTTCCATGAGAAACTTTCTCAGGTCTGGAGCCATGGACTCTCTTAATTGCTCTATAAGGACCATTTCCTTAAGATCTTGGGTTTTCCCCAGAGAAGTCCATTTCTCCAAGTATGTCTCTATTCGTGCAGAGAACTGGTGATAGGTTTCACCTGACAGTAGTTTAGCATTCCTAAATTTTTTCCTATAGAATTCTGCATTCTTTTCATATCTTAACAAAAGAGCCTGCTTTAGCATGTCATAATTTTCCTGATCACCTCTGCTCATTTTTGCAAAAACTTCATAAGCTGCCCCACGAAGTCCTTGAGATAACTTTAAGCTCCACCTTTCTCTCTCTAACCCATACGTGGTAGCTAATAGTTCATACCTATTTAGGTAGCTCTCTATATCATCGTCTTTCTCAACAAAATGATCTAAATGAAAATTCATAGCTGAGGTTGAGGCTCCTTGGCTAGCAGTGGCATCAGAGGCAAAGGGACTGGCACCATTTTCAGGAGCATGGCCCTGAAACTCAAACTCCCTTAGTCGTAACTCATGTTCCCTTTGTAATCTCTTCTCCTCCTTTTCTCCTTCCCTCTCTGCCCTCTCTTGCAGTCAATCTGCAGCTTTTCTTCTGCTTCCCTTTCTGCAGCTAATTTCTTCTCTTCCCTTTCTGCAGCTAATTTCTTCTCTTCCCTTTCTGCAGCTAATTTCTTCTCTTCCCTTTCTGCAGCCAATCTTCTTTCTTCTGCTTCCAATTTCTTAGCCTCAGCCTCAATCTGCAACCTCTTAGCCTCAGCCTCAGCCTGCAACCTCTTAGTCTCAGCCTCAGCCTCAAATTGTAACTTCTTAATTTCCCTTTCAGCCTCTAACTTTCTTTCGGCTTCAAACCTTCTTTCTTCGCGTTCAATAAATTTGTCACATTCCGTAGTGACATAGGCAACCATAACTTGCCCATCTAATCCTAACTCTTTTGCAGTCTGAACAGCAGCAGATCGAAACTTGGCCAGGTCCGCCATTGTCTATCAGGTAAGTTTATACAATGTCTAACCAACAATTTAATCTCTAAATATATATCTAATGGACAACACAGGCACCGTGAGCTCAACCTTATTTAATTCCACCCAAGGATACCTTTTAATTCTTATATTCCCTGAAGTGAATTACCCCCAATATTTTTAATAGGGAAAGATTCAAAATCCCAAGAGCGAGACCCCAATATATGTGGTGAAGTGAGATGTTATAAATATTTATAGGGGACTTAGTGTACTGACTGAGATCAGCTGTGAAGGTATATATATCTAATAAGAGTAGTGTATTATATATAACCTTGCTTGCTGCCACATATGTATACCTCAGTCAGAATTATTCTGGAATAGTGTGATGACTACGTTGTATGTCTAGGGTATGTGTATGATGAAGTGTAAGTCATAACAACAACAGACAGATAAACAATTTAATTTATTCCACCACACTTGACAACACTGTGACACTCACATACATATAACACTCTAAAGGATATCTTAAAGGAGTCACTGATAACTTTTCAAATAACAATATGTATTCATTGCTGTTATGAATGAATATGTGTCCTGATTCAAATACAAAGGGAACCAGGAATCACAATCAATTTTACTTACAAGTTATATGTACAGAATTTATCAATATGAATATGGTAATGACATATATTATTAAAAGTATCCTATGTGTGTCAGTTGTGTAGTAGTAATATGAGGTAATACTGGTTTTGTTTTGTTCAAGCTCTGTTGGTATTTGTCATCATGACTTCAATAGTTTGTCTTTATTGGGACTAGTATTGGAGATGTTCTCAGTTCCTGATATTAAAACAATTTAATTCCCCTCTTAATGTTATTTTTACAAGGTCATTTTAAGCTGGGGGTACATAATTTTGAGCTCAGCTGGCCACATCAGCTTATCTTGTGTGATGGCGGCAGGAAAAGACTCCTCTGCTCGATTTCTCCCCTGGGCTCTGGAGACACCTCACTGATAGCTAAATGGACCAAGGAGTATGCTGTCCGACTCTGGATTCAGCAAAGCTCTGACCAGGTGCTGCTCAATACCATCAAGACCACGGTCCCTGAAAACAAGAAGGATGTACCTTCTACTTCATAACTAATTTATACTCTCTTTTTACACTGAGCACAATACATCACAAACATTGAGTTCAGAGCGTTAGGCCAACTGTCAGCTTCATCTGAAATACTTTATACCAGTATTTACCTCCTTAATGGTTACTACGCCTCTGCACTTCCAGCATTATTTCTGTCTAATCAATAATCTAGGTGTCAGTGTACTGTTTGGCCATTCCATGCAGTTTTACTTTCCTCCGACACCTTCTGTTCAGGCTGGAGCATTATAGGCTTTACATCATGTTTGCTACTGAACTACACATATATACAGGCATAAATTAACAATTCACATTCAATTTTCATTAAAAGATACTGAATGTTTCAAGCTTACCACAATTCATGGAAACAAACACAGATACGTTGATTAGCAATGAATTCTGGCACAACTACTGGCACAAATTCCCATCTGCTTATGTTCCAGGCTTTTATTTAGCAAAAATATGAGCTGGCTTCAACGCACTGTTGCTTTATCAAGCTTATTTGACTAGTGGTCTCGAACTAACGCTCCTAAGTGAGTATATCAGCGAGTCTGGCCAATGGAGCCACGTTTCGACAAGTGTTTGAAAAAATTTTTAACTTCCCACGTCTCCCCTAACAACCAAAGATAGTATTTATAGCCCGACTAATCGTGTTTAGCCTTACATATCATTCCAGCCAATCAGTTCAAATGTAACTTGTGGCCCATTTCCCGTACAATGGTGGTGTAAAAAAAAAATCTACCACTGAGCGATTCTGATTTTGGGTGTTGTCTGACAGCACCATCATTTTATTTTGGCTATAACTTGTTAATTCCTAGACTATTTGCATAACGTTGTACATATTCTTTGTCAGCAAACCCTAAGGAACCCAAATATATATATTTAAATAGAGCTAAGTGGCTGCGTTCAAAATATGCAATTTCTTCTACCTCCTGTTTCGAAGATGTGCTGTCTGGGTACTGTAATGTTTTCAAACGTAAACCCATATAATGTTATCTTTTCTAATAAGCGTTTCCCAGGTTTTTTAAAACCTAACTCTGGGAAGGGTAGTGAATTTATCACTGTCCGTCTGAAAAAGTTAGTGCATGTGGCCTTACACGCGTGATAGTAGTAATTGTGTATCGCGCGACGCGTGTTTTGTGTTGCACGTGTTCGGCTTTATGCCTCTCCCTTCTCTCTATCCTTTAGTCCATCTGTCTTTAGTTACGCCGTGTATAAAATGGAATGAATGAAATATTTAAATTAGGTCATTGATCAGCTTGGTATCTCAATGTTTTTCCAAGAAATACAGCACACGTTTCATTGAAGAAAGCGGGTAATAATATAGTAGGCTTTTACTATCAACGTGAAAGCGTTACAATTTGCAGACGAAGCATAAAACAAAGGGGATTTCGAGTACTGTCATTTTGACAGCACTGTTCTTTTACCATTGCTCTTTTCTTTATTAGATTTATTTGTTAGGCTTTATATTTACCTTTTAATTTATATATGTGGATTAGAATATTCCACGACAAACAGCCTTCTTTAGCCTAAATAACATCTGGAAGTCCTCCCAATACAGCACAAGCACAAAATTAAGATTATACCAGAGTTGCGTGCTTTCTGTGCTTCTCTATGGTGCGGAATGCTGGAGAGTCACAGAGAAGGAAATGTCAAAATTGTCCTCTTTTCACACAACATGCCTAAGAAAAATTCACCGAATCTTTTGGCCGAATACCATCACCAACCAAGATCTGCTTACTCGTAGCAAGCAAGAGGACATGCATACCATCATAGCTGGCAGACGCTGGAGCTGGGTTGGTCATGTCCTCAGAAGAGACCCCGATGCCATCACAAGAACAGCTATGTTTTGGACCCCTGAAGGAAAGCGAAAGAGAGGCCGACCAAAAACAACTTGGCGGAGGACTGTGGAGGCTGAGATGCAAAGAATGAACCAGAGTTGGGGCACTGTACGAAGGATGGCCACCGACCGTGCAAAGTGGAATAAATTTGTTGTTGCCCTACAAGACGCCACTAGCCGTGATGGCCACTGACTGCTTTGACGGTCGGTGGTTAAGGATCGAAGAAGAAGAAGAAGACTCAAGGCCAAGATTTTGGTAACTTTTGGTGACATGGGTTAACAGTGCATTCACTTGTATGATATGAACAATACAGTCTTTTGTCAATATCTTCTTTATTATCTATCCGTCTGTATAAATGAAAGCATATTATTTCTCTGCTCAAGATGGGCTATCAAACTAGCTAGGTTTTATTTTCATAACTCTATTATTAAGAAAAAAAAACATTTTTCTCAAGTTTAATTTTTTGAAATTTGTTCGAGAACCTTCCCTCATGTGTTTTGCCGCGGCATTCAAATAAAGACCAAGTATCGAAACACGTCCAAGAAATGACTGTCTCGATCAAGAGCTAATGTCCGTTTCTTGTCCATTTCCTTACTTTATGTCAACTCGGGGACGTGAATTTTTTTCCTTTCACCCCCACTTGCGTCTTTTTTTGCCGTTCGAACTTCAAACACGTGTTCAGTCATATTTTTCTTTTTTGTGTCCTCCGTTCTCTCCCGTCTACAAAGGGTAAACGTTTCGTCTGCACTTCTAACTCGTTAGTTTTAAATGGCGGTGGGAAAGGCTGGCATGGGCGAGCATGTCTCCTAGTATCTGACGCATTATTTTTAACCCTACATTTCATCGTTAATTTTGGAGATATTTTAACGTTGTATCATGGTGACATCATCACATTGTCAGATCATTGTAACCGCGAATACAGGTGGTCACTCGCCTTACTCCATCTGGGGCGGAACTGAATTACGTAAAACAATCAATTTCTTTCACACAATTCGTACTTTCCCGTCTGATTTCGCTCTCCCGGCGTTAGCAATTAATCTGCCGGCCGGGGTCGATTAGCCGTGAAATAACACGAATTGCAGTCTGAACAGAAGTCAACGTATCTAAGGCACAGCGCTGGGGCAGGTTTATGTGCGTAAAATGACGAAATAAATGGGTAGTGTAGGAGAGAAAGAAAGGCGCAAAAGTACACAATTAAAATGTCGTTACAATATTGACCTAGTTGACTTCGTGCAGGAGGACCTCTCTGTGGATCCAGTGATAGGCAGGAGGAGCTGAGAAGTGGCTCTGTGCAGGACGCGGCAATTCCTTTGGAAAGCCCAGAGCCAGAGCGAAGTATTTAGCTCTGCATAATTTGAGAGCCCCTTGGATGGCGGGGGATGCACAGTATACCACACGCTTCTTACTCCTAGCTTGGGACCAGATGTGGCGATTTTTTAAATGCAAGCCAAGCTGCATAAACTGGAGGTCATGACTTCAGCTCAACACGTTTCGGAATGGCAGAAAAGCCACAGGAAAAGCCTAGATCTACAGTGTAGATAATACCAAGGAGTCTTCAACTTGGTATTGGCTGCAAAAGAGCGAGAAGCTCAACAGTCTTAGTTAAACAGCAACAACAACAACCAGGCAGTCCTTATTTTGGAATATCTAAGGTAAGAGAAGCTACGTTTGACCGAAATACACATGAAGAGAACTGGAGACAGAAACGAAAATGATGAGGCAGGTACTGAAAGACCCTGAGCTGATGACACTGGACTGGCATACTTGACATAAGGGGCCATCCATAAAAGACGTCCACAAAATTCTGGCATTTTTTAAACCCTCCCCTCCCTCATGTCCACCTCTGTCCGCTTTTGATTCACGCCTCCCCCTTGTGGATGTCCACTCCACAATGTCTTGGTTAAACATATAAGCTTAAATTTTTAATCACCTATCTATACTTAAAAATCTAATTATGAAATCACAATAATTGTGATGTCGGTTCTCAGAGAGTTAATATACCAAGGTTGTTTGTTCCAGAGAACAGGAGCATAGAAATTAAAACCTCTTCATATTAGAGATTTTGAGTCTAGAAGGATTGGAAGGCCTGGCAAGAGAGACTAAATCCGAAGAACGTTTATTTGGGTTTAGCTGGACAGTAAGAAGCTTTCGAAGATAAGAGGTTTTGTTACTCTTGTAAGATTTGTATGTGAGTGAGAGTTGCCATGTGGTTTGTGAATTGGATGTCCACTGTCAACTTAAATACCCCTCCCCTATGTCCACAGTTGTCCACTTTTTACATACCCCTCCCTCCTGTAGCGAGAGGAAAGATATAATGACGGTGATATTATCCTGGACAAATAGGTGTATCAGATGATACCAGGATAGTGCCAGATAAGAGACTGGTCTTACAAGAAATACCCCATTCTCTGAAAAGAGTAATGGTTTATTTACATCAAAGGTATAGTCAAGCTGTATAGATTCCTAGATGAGATGGTACTGTACTATCTTGGATTCCTATGGGCTCCTCTCCAGATTAACCTTAGATAATGACTCTGCTAGAGGTAATTAACTACAGAACAAGGACTTTTAACACAATTTAAATAATTCAATGAAGACTCTGGGTACAATTTATAATTTTTTTATATACAAGATCTTTTCTTGTTTGTATTTTGTTAATTTTCAAATAAAATCAAATTGATTGCAAAATAAAATATGTTTCACTGTCATTTATATATATAACACATTTACAGTTAATTTCTTAAACTAATATAGTTCGTATTCAACTGTTTTCTTGCGTCATGATAGAATCTGTGTCTCTTTTGTGCTTTCTTGTATATCAATGTTACTTTATAATAAAGCCATAATGACTCATATGACTGTCAAACGTCGTCTATATATACCACCAGCTATAATAGATAGCATCATTACACTGTTTATTCGTAGGTGTGTATATGGTATTTGAAAGCTGAAGTAGCTCAACACTGAGCTTCTTATCTGAAACAAAGTCCTTTCTAGGCTTCGGTATGGCAGTATGATTGGAAAGAACCCCACCACTGCGGGTTCTCCACTCGTCAAGATGACACAATTAATACTGGCAAAAGCTCTGACAAACTTAAACATCTATTTGCTGACTTGGACACTATAGGTTTTGTATGACACTCAGGGCAGGATATAACGTGAAACATAATATACAACCTACGTAGTATCGCTCATTGTCTCCTTAGCCAGTCAGGAGGTATAATGAGACAGTTCAGACAAGCTGTGGTTAATCACAAGAGACATAGTAAGTCATAAATAACACAATTCGTTAAAGTTCTAGCACAATAGTTCAGTAATTCACTTGTTACAGTTCTGTCCATGATTTGCTTCTATAAAATCATATAGGCTTTGTGGTAATCATTGTGTAATATATCAAATAATACAGAAAATCAATTTGTCATAGTCATTCCTTCTTCCAGTCTGGATAGTTCTTTCCAGCAAGCATAATATCTTACACAATTAAACTAAACCTACACACTTCGGGTTTTCCTCCAGAAATAGCACAATGATTCTACACATGCCAATATTACTATAAGCACACATTGATAATATATTTACATATATATTTATGTATATATTTAATTAAGATCTCGCTTACCCTCAATCACAGACAGGCTTTCAATGGTTACACAGTCTGCTCACACTTCTGCAGATGGCAACGGAGGTGATACAAATGCTGTGCTCTGTGTCTGTAGTTTGAATTAGGCGGCGAGTGTGTCTGTGTCATTCGTTCTCTTCCCTTATATAGTGGACTTCCGCATGTACGAGGTGACAACTAGACCAAAGTACGTTTGCAAACATCCAAAATCGGGTAGGCAGGGTAAGGTGTGCTTAGATAACAAATCTAAAATAATTATGGAATCCTTATTTCTGCATCGATTTTCTCAATTTTAGGTTTACTTTACTCATATGAATGAGCTCTATCACAATGCTACTTTATCTTATAGTTTATCCGTCTATTCACTGGAGCAGCCAAAACAAGGAAAAACACAACATGGTTCATGCTCCACTGTCTTCTATTCATAATAACTTCGGCTCTACAACACATCCAGTGAATCTATTGCTATCTGCTTATGGCTAATGATCCCTATTATCGAATTGGGTCCTTCTTTAAGTAGGTACTCCAAGATTAGTTGCACACTACCTTCCGAAATCTCATTAACATCTACGCTTTCGTTGTTCTCCATGCCTAGCGTATCTTCCGACACTATTTATATCAAGCTGGCTTTCCATTGGTCAGTTACATCCACGGGGTTTGTGCGGGGATAAATTTTTGAATGATGCCGAGATATGATTCAGACTTCACCACACCTGCCCCCTCTCCTGTGGACGTCTTTTATGGATAGCCCCTAAGCTTGTTGAAGGCCTATGCTCTTTGGGGGAGCTGAAGGGTACTGATGATGATGATTAAATACATTATCATTATCGTCATTTTCGTTTTCGCTCCACACGGAGCATCGAACCACCACTTCAGCTATCGCCTTGCAGGAATTCTATAGAAAACATTAACATACTCCTACAACGGTAACTTCTGTAGCAATTTCTTTTACATTATGAGGTTGCAGTCTCGTGCACAACCTCATAATTAGTCGCTTTTTTTTTCTTTATTTGTCTTATCAAAGACTCCCGAGAACTACACGGGGCATATACAGTATGGCTGTATTCAATTCTTTGTTAGCACCACGGCTGTGGAGTCGTCGGCCAAAAAATATTTCGACTTCGACTCCTGAAATGTTAGAAATCCAACTCCAGTTCAGCCTACAGTTTTTTTTTCTAGTTATATGGCACACAATTCAGAGTCGAGTCCGAACATTTTTTTACCGGCTTCGACTCCACTAAAAACGACCGACTCTGACTCCGACTCCACAGCTCTGGTTTGCACACAGTTGAGTCCACTGATGTTCCATGCTGCAATTATAATCTCTTATCTTCATTTATTTCATTCATAACCCTCCACTCCCAAAGAAGCATAGGCCTTCAACAAACACATGCCAAGTCCTCCTGTTACGTGCCATCATCTCAAGTTCTTTCCACGTTCAAGAAAATCTAAGTGAATTATAATGGTAAAAGCTTAACACTTTTAAACACGTAAGCACTAATTTTTTATTACCAGAAAATCGGAATCAAAATCCCCACGAATGCTATTAACACATTTTCCACAATGGTTCTAGAACTACGTGCTTAGACTATCCAAAAATTCTGAGTGACAACTGATAGCAGGTTTAAGAAAACACAGTTTATATATCCTTATGTTTCTCTGATCTATAGATGATGTTACTTTTCGCATTATTGTGGGAGTAACGGAGAATCAGAACAGAGTTCCCCAGATACAAGTTTACGGTCGGCCTTTCTCGGGCGTTCGACCGCCATCAAAAGACTTATATCCGTGTAATGGGGTTCTCGAAGATTTTTGCCCGTGAATCGACATCAAAGCGCACTCGGGAAAATCCTGGATCTCCCCTCGTGGACTTCAAAGACTCTGTGTTTTTTCACGTGCAGTCTGTCAGGTATCGTATGATTGACAGATAAGCTCGCGTGAGAAAACTAGGTAAACAAACCTGATTCGCTACCTGTTATGACTGACAGGTCATGTAGTTTGTAAACATTGCGTTAGCTCGTGTTCACAGAAAAAGAGGTGGAACGAAAAGTACGCTTGTGTAAGTAAACACAGGTAGAAAAAATGCGTGGTTTTGCTAGCAAATCATAGAAGGCTACGAGATTACAAACCTGTCAGATTACTGTAGGCTCTCTTTCCATTATACGTCACACACTTGCAGGTAAAGATCGTCCTATAGCAGATACTGCCTTAGGGGAGTGAGGTGTTCGAAACTTCACTATACTAGGTCCAGCATCGAGAGGTGGGTTGACCAGTTCCCTTCTTCACTACCTTTTCCTTCCCTAACTCAAGAGCATGGGCAGGTGCCCATTTTATAGCTGGGTAGAATGGAACATGAATCGAACCCGACATCTTTGCCGCGAGAGACCAGTGCTGTAACTACTCTATCAATGGGACGCTCGCCCTTGCATGAAGCCTGCTGTTGCGGTGGTGGTTTCTATAGCAACCTGTTTTACGCAATGAGGTTGCCAGCACCTTGCAGCCTCATTAAGCGCCATATAGGAATTGCCTGCGGGAACAGTTTTGTAGTCATCGATTTATGACTTAGAATACGTTGACGATGGATATGACACACATTGAGAAAACCGGTTGATAGCATTATCAGACAGTCCCTTGTTCTGGTATCCCCAGGGTATGAGGCAGAGGCAGACGACAGAAATGGAAAGACCTTGAACCGATGTACGCGGTAGGAGGACTTTGCTTAAGGTTGTTGTAGGGCTGTGCTCGGTCGGGAGCTATAGGCGAATGTATGAATATAGAGTATGTGCCTTACTTTTCAAATTAAACCCAGCGTGACTATTTTAATCATCATCATTATTTCCCCCTTTCACTCCTATGGAGCGTGGCGGGGGGGGGGGGGGGGGGCACCATTGCAACTGATCCTTTTGCAGCAAGCCTGCACCAAATCATTCATGTGCTCTTATAGTGGTGGTCTTTGTAACACTTTGTTTTAGATGATGAAGTTGGCGGCCCCATGAATAACCTCATAATAACCGCCTGTTATCACACGCCTGAAGAAGCAGTAAAAAGGGGTAAAGGATCCCGTTACACGCCTATTGAGGCATATTGGGAATACGGTGTTAGGCCCGTATTCACCGAGCTAGGAAGCCAGTGCACTAACCACTGCTCTACCGCGGCTCCCGAAGAAGCAACAGTAATACTATTATTTCATTGTCTGCTCAGAGATCCCCAGGAAAAACATTGGGCACTTATTTACTGTTAGATCTTGATTCAACAGTATAATTAATTCGTTTACGATTCCACCACCAAGTGATAAGTCTTCACCAATGTGTAATAAAAATCAAACCCCCATACCAGTGCGCAACTACACAGTAAAAGTCTCCCATGGGCGCATGGCAGTTTTCCTCGGTTAACTAGAAAAACAGACAGGTCAGAATTTCACCTTCCGATGCACCGATGTAATCAACGTAATGGGTACGAGAAACCAGGACATTGGTTTTTTTAATCACAAAGTAATCCCTTTCAACTCTTGATGGGTTATAATTAGGATATATAATGTAGTAAATTCAAGATAATAAATGAACAAGGGAAACTAAAAGTTTATATATAAAGGCGAAGGTCCGTTCCGAACATTACTTTCTGGGGCCCGCATGTACGGGCCCAGTTCAACAAGGCAGTAGTTACGCCACTGACCCCGCAATAATGCGTAAATCGAAAGATCAACAAGTAGCCACCACCGTTTTCACCGGCTGAGTAATCTTCTTCTTCTTCTTCTTCTTCTTCTTCTTCGTTCGTCCTGAAAAGGACGGTGGTTGCGTTGTGTCTGTTTACGCCTAAGCTGTGATATCTGCACCTTTCGGTCGACACATCCGACTTCTGCACGGCATTTTTTAGGACCTGGTTTGCCTTCCCATTTCGATCCACACTCGCTCAGCCAGACTGCACAGCTGCAGACTGTTTCCAGGACCACCACGTGGAGGTGGAGTGCGGTCTTGACCAGCTCTGGTTCGCTGGTCCTGACGCAGGCAGTCAAGCTATGAGTCGCTGACTGCGGTCTCTATTGCTGCGTCTTGAGGTCCCGCTGAGTAATCTAGACCTTTTTCTACCTTTTGACGTTGGATGAAGGAACGTCTAGAATTCCATTAAAGTATTCCTACTGATAGAGCTGGCCTATCTCTTTTTATTCTTTTCCTCCGCCATTTCCTTCTTTTGTCACTAAATTGGCATTTATACTTTTCCTCTCCATTTTCGATTCTGCCTTGTTTGATTATTCATCTTCTCATTTTGCCGGCCGTTGTTTTTTTAAATCTAGGCGTCTGGTGCCAGTCAACTTAGGAAGTGTGGCGGGATGTCACACGTAAACGCACACACACACACACATCATGCCATCTTCAAAGGTCACTCCTCTCAACGTCTGATTCTGTCTGAAGCATCGCGAAGAGAAATTGATTTTTACTTTTATTTTGTGAAAACTTTCCCCATTACTTCCGTCAATCTTCAATTCCTTTTTCAAACGATAATACTTTTCTTCCATCCTCCCTGAATCTATCAGAGTATCATGTGGACGGCGTAGTGGAGGGGATCCAAGGATCATGGATTAGCAGACGGCATCGTATTACTGCTTGTGGAATAATGTGACAGGTATGTTGGACTGTATATTTTCTGTTGTATTTTGAAGTTTTTTTTTCTGCGCAGTTTGTTGTATTGCATACCACGGCTATGTTGGGTAAACGTGTTTTACCACATTGTTAAAGTTGTGTCTTTTTGTTTAAATAACCCTCTTTCGTGTATATAAAATGTAAACTTTACTTTATAATGATTGGCATTACTCAGGTCTCTTTAAATCATTATTCTACATTTGTCCATCTGTCGTCGTCTCTTCTTCTGCGACTCTCTTTTCTTCTTTTATTTCATCTTTTCCACACACGCCCTGGTTTATTTTTTCTTGAAGAATTGATAGTAATAATGTATGGTTTGGTATAAACATTTAACAGACTCTACCTCTTTCAACTATCACATGTATGTCTTCCTATCATCACATGTACGCATTCTGTACTTTCATCTATCACGTGTACCTGTTCTGTACTTTTTCCAACAATCACATGTACGCATTCTGTACTTCTTTCAGTTTCACATGTACGTGTTCTGTACTTTTCCCAACAATCACATGTACGCATTCTGTACTTTTTCAATTATCGCGTGCACGTATTTTGTATTTCTTTCAATTACCATACGCACATGTATTTGTTCCAACCATCACATGTACGTATTCAGTACATCTAACATATGCATGTATTCTGTACTTCTTTCAATTAACACCTGTACGCGTTCTGTACTTCTTTAAGTTATTACATATATATCACGTATTCAGTACTTCTTTTACTATCACCTTTACGTATTCAGTATTTCTTTCAACTATCACATGTACATGTTCTGTACTCCTTTCAGCTATCACATGAAAGTATAGTATTCAATATTGCTTTCAACAATCACTTATACGTATCCTGTTTTTCAATTCAGCTGTTGCATATACGCATTCTTTACGAATAAACGAAGGTTCCTTTTAACCTTTATGCTGAGGGTTATGACAGAACACTTCATTTTTCTTTGACTGGCTTCTATAGCAGTTTATTTTATATGATGATGTTGTTAGTCTTAAGCACAACTATAGAAGGCTTATTCTTTGTTTTGCCTCTCCACCCACGGAAAATACACGGGGGAAATTATACCTGCCCCCCCCCCCCCCTTTTTTTTTTCCTTCTAAAAAATCACATGTTTACACGTGTTCCAAATATTACTTGTCATTATTTTGATTTTGTCAATTCATTAACGTTAACTGCCCATGGTCGTAGATTTTAGATAGGTATTTAAGATAAATTTTGGTCCCGTCTGAATAGAACTGAAAAAGGTGGTAACTCAGTGAGACGTAAGGTAAAGAAAATAGATTTCACGAGTGAAATGGTGAAAGGTAGAGTCTGTCCCTGGATTGAGAAGATACTCTAGTCCAGCCTATCTCTACAACAGAAATTTGTTGATCAGACAGTATCTCTCTCTCTCTCTCTCTCTCTCTCTCTCACACACATACACAAACACAGACAAGTAACGACAATTAGATGCACAAACGTGAAACTATATTTATGGAATAGGGATATTGGGACGAGCTGACCGACACAGGTAATTAAGTTTTTATGTTACTTTTATTTACCATAAAGAAACTTCACAACAGTTATTATCAAAATATCAGAATATAAAAATCATAGATTACAGAATTAAGAAAGGAATAGACACATAAGCGCAATCGCCTCTGTTGAGACAATTTCCCACAAGAAGAAGTTAATTAACCCCCAAAAGGTCAAAAGATTAGCGCTATGGTATAGAATTTGACTATACTGTAAAGAACAGAGTTTCTAGTTAGACTATTCTGAACATGAACAGTATTAGCAAACATAAGAAGAAAAAAAAAACCAAAGTGAGTATATTAATTATACAATATAAGAATTATTCATCCCTGCTTTCACTCGCTCTGACAAACATGTGATCACATTTCATTCTCGCTTACCGAATAAGTGTTTGACAACAGCTTGAACATATCTCCATGCTCCAGGTAACAGATTCAGTGTCGGTTCTGTTGGCAAGATAAGCCCCAGTTCTTTAAATGACTGTTTAATCCTCTTATTTGATGAACGCCTATTTTGTTATTTTGTTTTATTGACTCTGTTCATGTCACAGCAATTAGTCCAGGTATGAAACACAACTTCGAGATCAAAATAGTCACAGTGTACAGTAGCTTGAAATATTCGATAGTAAAATAGAATGTCAGGTAGATAAATCTTTTCTTCAGGATAAATTCTCACCACAACAAAAGTGGTCGGTAGGCAGGTAATGTTACATTTGCTATTCTTTGCCACAGCGGGCTGAATGTGGATGAAAATGAAAAAAAGAAATCTTGATAGCTATAGGTCCAGTTACAATTATTCTTATTGTCTTTTGTTGGTACTCTCACTCTTTCTGGGTAAACCAAGAGAGCCGAACAGGTATACCTCAAAGACCCGCTGGGTACATAAGAATGTTGGTTTGGCGTCTATTGTACTTAGACCCGTTTTCTCAGATTTATATTGAAGCCGCTGGTAGGTTTTTGGGTTGTGACCCGTACTAGATTTATAGGAAGAAAAAATGCAACATTTAACCACAATCAGTATTCTATCCTAAAAATAACCCACGTAGAGGTATAATTTAATATCTACTCGGCTATTAAATTTAATTAGAAAAAACACAAGTGTATATCTTATTTATCGTTTAACAAAAACCCCGTGAAATAAGTGCTAGTCATTTATAAAATTGCTCATAATGAATTAGAAATAAATATTTATTTCGTCAGTACTCATAATGAATAGTGCATTTACTAGATGACCAAAATATCTCTTACTCGTTAATAGCAAGTAATTAAATTAAAAAGTTAGCTCTATGTTGTTTTAATTCGCTAGTCAATTAGCACAAAAATCCTAGTGAAATATCATGACGGACTTTAAAAATTAAATCACTCAACACAGAAAAATCTTAGTGAAATATAATGCCGGACTTAACAATTAAATCACTCAAGAGGCTATTATAAATATTTACCGCAACACAAAATGACTATCTCCAATCGAAAAAACTAAGAAATTCCACTGTTATAATGGATCTAGAATATCGAAGCTAGACGTCTGAAAATTTGTGGGTACTAGATAAACTGAGTTTGAAAGCTGGAATATATATATATGAAATAGACAAAAAGTCGCTGACCAGTGTGAGACATAACACCTTTGGGGAATTCCGTGGTCAAATTTTGAATCAAAGTTAATTTTGCCACCTTTTGCCGACCGCCAGACCCCGGCAGCGAGCAAACTGTCTTTTGATCTCCGCTCATCTGTAGCCAATTACATTCACGAACGAACGATGATGGAGGATGGGAAAGGGGGGAGGGGGAGGGTAACTGTGATTGATTATCTCCCCTTTTCTCTTTCTACGTGCATCTATCGAAAGGTACAACTTTTGAATTATCGCTCTTGATTCTACAAATATACGACCCGTCCCCTCTCTCTCTACACGTGAAACGGTCTGATTTTAAACATTCCTAGTGCCTGTAAGACAATAGAGAAAAGAAAAAAAATAGGCGTGGCTAAATTATGAGTGAGACTGATGAATGAATCGAAGTTTGGGGTACTGCGTTAACCAAACGTGCATAACTAATAAGGAAGAAAAGGTGGAAAACAGGTGAAAGCAAAAACGTGTAGATATCATGTAATATATTTACATATTTCTGTCACAGTACGTCGCCGCTTGAAGATATGAAACCATTCATGTCTACTTTATGGAAATAGAGTCCCTGTATCCGTAGCTTCCGGGTGACTGTTTTCTTCAATCTCATTTTCCTCCTCCTTTGTTGTCCAATTCCTACTCATGAAGTCTGCCCCAACGTTTTCTTATTCTGGAATGTATTCCGTGTGCGTTTGAAAGAGTGTCGCCGAGTTTGACATCGTTGAAAGTTTCCATGTGTTTGCAGTTAAATTCCCTGCAACTATTGTCATCTTCGTTAACTTCGGTAGCTGTGGCGACTGCCAGGAGATGTTCGGAGGACGGAACCGGTCTTTCTAAGTATTTCTTTAACAGATTTACATGGTAGACCTTCTACTTTCCTTTAATAGAGATCTGGTAGTTAGCTCTTGAGATCTTTTTAAGGACGGTAAACGGCCCTTGCCATCCGATGGGTAGTTTGTTGTTCCCGGTTGGGAGTAGCAACAAAACTTTCTCTCCTGGTTGCAATTCTCTTTCTTTCGCGGCTTTCTTGTATCGGTTAGCGTGCTTTGCGCGTGCTCGCTTAAGGTTGGTCGTTGCTAGATCCCATCCTAGTTTTAACATTTCCTTTAATTCCGACACATATTTACTGGCTGAGACGACTGTCTCATCAGCCTTCTGGTCTGTCAGGGACCGAAGTAAGGCTTCTAGCGGCCCCTTTATAGGTCTGCCGAATAACAGAGTAGCTGGGGGAAATCCTGTGGAGGCTTGTGGAACTTCCTGTAGGCGAATAATGCTGCAGGAATGAAAAGGTCCCAATCTTCAGGTTTCTCTTATCCCAGCTTACGCAATATCATGGTGAGGCTGCCGTTGAAACGTCCACGAGCCCATTTCCGGCCGGATGGTACGGGCTGCTGTGGATGTGCTTGGCCCTCAAGATCTTAAAGATCTCCTCCATTAACAGGCTACGGAATTGGGATCCGCTATCCGTCAAAACTTGTTGAGGGAATCCCAATCGTGTAAATATCTGCACGAGGGCTTCTGCGACATGCTTGGAATCCGTGCATGTTAGCGGTATAGCTTCGGCCCACATAGTGCATGTGTCGACTAAAAGTCAGGATAAACCTGTTCCTTCTTTAAGTCCTTTCTAGCGGCCCTACAATGTCGACAGCAACCCGTTCAAATGGTGTTCCCACTATTGGCATTTCCCCCATCGGGACAGGGGGTCTCCAATGCTTGGGTGCCACCCGTTGGCACTGGGCGCAGGATTTCACATATCTGATAATATCAGAGTTCATTCATGGGCCCCAATAGTGAGTCAATATTCGCTGATTTGTGGCGTTTTGTCCCATATGTGCGCTAAAGGGGTGCCCCATTTCTAAGATTTAGTCTCTGTACTGCGTCGGTACTAGGGGCTGATTATGCCCTTGTTCAGGGTTGCCCGTTCTACGATATAGTACGCCATCCTTAGAAAAAATGTCCCCGTTGTGTCTGGGGTCCTTGGCCATGGGCAGTTTCCTAAAGGAGGACTCCAAGGTAGGGTCCTTTTGTTGCGCCTCTTTTAGTTCCTTAGGTAACAAATGTTGCGCAGGCTCCCGTTCCTTCTTGGTTTGCCCTCTTGTGGTTACTGCTGCCACAATTGGCTCTTTCGGTTTCCCAATAAACACATATCTACCGCCAAGTATGACTGGGTAGATCGGGTCATCCATAACAGCCGCTTTGATCACACCTCTGACAAAATCAAAGTGTATCTCCACCAATGCGATGGGAAGCGTCATGGGTGCATCTCCTTTGAAAACTCCACATAGTTTGACGGTTTCTTCTGTCTCTTGACCGGGTTAGACCAAGTGTCTTGCGACAATGCAATCAAAGGACAAACCTGAATCAAACAAACAATATGTTGAAGTCCCATTCAAATTAACCGTTCCTCGCGTTGAGGGCCTCTCCCCCTCAGGTTGAGAATCGCTGACATAGATTCTTCCTTGCGAGACTGTTTGCAAGCATCCGATGCGTTTAGGCTCGGTGTGCTCGCTCTGATCAGATGTCCCGTGCGCAGGGGTCTTTCCCCTGTCACCCTGTCCTTTCTGGCCGCGCTGCCATGTAGAACTGTTGGGTTGGTCAGTATTTTTGTTGTTGGTGGGGTACTTGTTGTTATAGAATTTAGAGTTTTCCGGAGAGGAATTCTGGGGTACAGTTTCTATGTGGTTATGGTGGTGAGAAGAATGGGAAGACTGTTCTAGATTATTTTTCCGAGAAGGCTCTTCTGTCGGTTTGCGTTTTGCTTCTGGCAGTTCGGCCAGCGCATTGTTATATCGCTCCGCCTTGCTCAAAATGTCTTCTAGTTTTTCCGCGCCTTGTTCGGCCAGAAATCTACGAATGTCACTTGACAACGTGTTCTTTATTTGTTCGCTTACAACGAACTCCTCAAGTCCTTCATAGCTAGAGGTAAGCTGTCAAAGCTGCAGGCACTTTGTCAAGTATCCCTTCAGACGAGAAGAGAACTGGTGAAAAGTTTCAGTGCTCTCCTTTCTGCTGTTATGGAACAGTTGCAAACATTTTCGAGCGTTCATTTCGAACCGCTCAAGCAAAGCCTTCTTCAACATGTCGTAATCGTCTTGGTGGCTGCTTTCCAGTTTGGCGTACGCATTATATGCCGAGCCTTTTAAAGCCCGAGGAAGCTTCAAACACCAACGCGACCTTTCTAGCCCGTACAGATTTGCCATTTTCTCAAATTTTTCTAGATAACAGTCAATTTTTTCATTGGGGCTGGGGAAGGATTCAAGGGCAAAGGACATAGCTGTGAGTTGGGGAGATTGAGTGCTGGCTTTATTGGTTAAAGAAGAATGGGGAGAAGACGGCTCTCCATTGCTGGAAGTAGAGGCAGCCCCACGGCTTTGGACCTCTAGAGCTTTAAGAGCCAATTCGGGCTGTCTCTCCTTCTCTCTTTCCTCATGCTGTCTCTCCTCTCTTTCCTCATGCTGTCTCTCCTTCTCTCTTTCCTCATGCTGTCTCTCCTTCTCTCTTTCCTCATGCTGTCTCTCCTTCTCTCTTTCCTCATGCTGTCTCTCCTTCTCTCTTTCCTCATGCTGTCTCTCCTTCTCTCTTTCCTCATGTTGTCTCTCCTTCTCTCTTTCGTTCGCCCTGCGAGCTTCCATTTCTGCCTCAATTTTCTTTTGCTCCTCATATCTGTCAAATTCTTCTTTGACAAACGCCTTCGCTTCTTCTCCTTGTAATCCCTCTTCCCTTGCTTCCTCTCTTAGCATTTGTCTAAGTTTTGCACGCTCAGCCATTGCAAATAACTGACTGTGACTTACCCGAGAGAGAAAGAAAAAAGAAAAAGGATACACTGGTTCCCTACCAATTACGAGAAAAATACAGATCAAAATATACTGTTATTTAACTGTGATACCTCCTCCTTGTTATCAGTTATATAATTTATCGCTGCTATTATCTGGCAACTAGGCTCCTAATGCAGATGACTACGCCAAATAAATGGTAGATCAGACTAATCAACTGTCAAAAACCCTATATTACTACAGTGGAAAAAAAAATGTTTATTTTTAAAAAATTTTAAGGAGAGAAAAAATCCCTTAATTACACTAGTCAACAACCAAAATGTACCAGAAATGAAAATAGCTGATCTTAACTAATTTTGGTGTGCTGAAAACGAAAATGACATTAAAAAATGTTGATTGGCTCTAGTTTTCAAGATATATGCTACTAGTTTATTTAATTACGGTAAATTTATATATATATGACGCAACTGTTGTGGGCGATTGCATAATTTTTTTCTAATGACCAATAAAAATGTTACTAGAAGTTGATGATGCAATCCTACCTATGATTACATCCCCTTTGTGTATAAATACCTTATCTCTGATAAAATGTTGCCATTAGTTAGTGCATTTGTCCTTATCAAAAGTATCGTAGTTAGAAATGCCAGAAGGCGTACAGTTTGTATTTTGGCTGCAGAATAGGAGATCAAGATAAGAGCTGGGCGCCACACATATGCTGCAATACATGTGCAGCACATCTTAAACTGTGGTTAACTGGCAAAAGGCAAGCTATGCCTTTTGCAGTCCCAATGATTTGGAGAGAGCCCACTGATCATCTCAACAACTGTTACTTTTGCATGGTCCCTCCAATTGGGAAAGGCATATCAAAGAAGAAAAAAATGGACTCTGGAATATCCAAACATCCCCTCTGCAATACTTCCGGTACCACATGGCGATGATCTACCAGTTCCCAAAGTGCCAGAATCCTTTTCAGCTGCTTCCACTGATGAAGAGGACATTGGTGGTCCTGAACCATCAACCTCAAGTGACACAGATTTTGAGCAAACTACATCCACTAAACCACACCAATAATAATAACCCAAGGTGAACTGAATGATCTTGTAAGAGATCTGAATTTACCGAAGAACAAGGCGGAGCTTTTGGGTTCCAGATTGCAACAGTGGAATCTCCTGGCAGAAGATGTTACAATTTCTGTGTATAGGAACCGCCAGAAGCCGCTTATTACATTCTTTTTCAAAGAGGGTGACCTTTCTGCGTGCCACAACATTTCTGGTTTAATGGCAGCCCTCAACATCAATTACATACCGGAAGAGTGGAGGCTTTTCATTGATTCATCCAAGACAAGTCTTAAAGCTGTTTTGTTGAATAATGGTAATGTGTTACCGTCAATTCCAGTTGGTCACGCAGTTCATATGAAAGAAACTTATGAAAACATTAAGCAGCTTTTGAAGTGTATAAACTACGATCATCATCATTGGTCACTTTGCGGTGACTTAAAAGTGGTCGCTCTTTTGCTTGGACTACAGGGTGGATACACCAAGTACTGTTGCTTTCTCTGTGAGTGGGATAGCCGTGCACGAAGTGACCATTACATCAGAAGACATTGGCCAATCAGGCAGTCATTGCAGCCTGGCAGTAAGAACGTTGAGAACCCAGCAGTTGTCGACACCAGCAAGATTTTGTTGCCACCCTTGCACATTAAGCTGGGTCTCATGAAAAACTTTGTCAAGGCAATGGAAAAAACAGATGAGGCTTTCAAATATCTCATCAGAAAACTTATAAGACTGAGTGAAGCTAAAATAAGAGAGGGAGTATTTGTTGGTCCGCAAATTCGAAAACTTCTTCATGATGACGAGTTTCTTTGCGTGTTGCATGGCAAGGAAAAAGCAGCATGGCTAGCATTTAAGTCAGTGGTGGACAATGTTCTTGGAAACAACAGATCTGATAATTACAATGAAATTGTAGAAAATCTCCTTCTGAAGTATAAGAGTCTTGGCTGCAACATGTCTTTGAAAATTCATTTTCTGGATTCTCATCTGGATTTCTTTACGTCAAACTGTGGAGCGGTCAGTGATGAGCATGGTGAACGATTTCACCAGGACATTGCTGCTATGGAGACAAGGTATCAAGGCAATTGGAGCAATTCAATGCTTGTTGATTACTGTTGGACTGTGACAAGAGACACCTCATCGATTGACTACAAGAAGCAAGCAAAGAGAGCTCGAACAGCGACTGAATAATGACGGAATGGGTTCAAATGTGCCTTTTTTAAAGCATGATATGTGAACTTTAAATAATGTTTTTTATTTTTTCTATCATTTTATGTTAAAATATCAATTAATTGAGTATGTAACCACAATTTTTATAATGCTAAAGTAGAAAGACTAGCTGTTCAGCCCAGAGAAGTAAACAAGCATACATTATTTGTATTACTGTAATGTAAATCCATCATTTAAAAAAAAACCAGAGCCAATTGGTGAATTTCATTATGATATTTGAAATCAGCATGTCAAAATCAATAAGAAATGGTACATTTAATTTCTGGTACAAAAAACTTTTGAAAATTTGTTGACTAGTGTTATTTTAAGTCCACCTCCAAGTCCACACCTGAAGTCAGTTAGGGTAAGGGAGGCTATTAACTGGACGTAATAGTCCTAATGCGCTCCTTAGCTTAGCTCAAAACACCTCTGCTTCAAAAACAAACCCGGTGATTGTCAGACAATCACATGCTACCAGCGGCCTTGTATTACAAAATCATTACTTAACATCTATCCGACAAAGATTACCCTGTAAATCTAATTGATATACTCTAACAATGCTGTGGGAAAAAATTGATATATTTGTGTGGTCAGCAAGCCAATAAACAGATCGTTTGTCTAGGGGTAATTATTATTAGTGTTACTAACTCACGAGACAACCACACTCTTGCTCTATCTAGACTATACACGATTTTAGTCAATTATCTAGATACAGATTCGATCCAAATTTGGAAAAAAAGTCAATCTGACGTACTAGAAAAGACAAATCTAAGGAATTCGCACCCTTTCAGTGGTACCAGTACAAGATCTAGCTCAAATTCCCGGAAAACGAGCAAACCATTCTGTCGTATTGTCTCCTGTTCTAAATTTAATAATCCAATGGACGAGCGCACATTCTGTCATAGATTTTAGATAGGTATTTAAGATATATTTTGGTCCCGTCTGAATAGAACTGAAAAAGGTGGTAACTCAGTGAGAGGTAAGGTAAAGAAAATAGATTTCACGAGTGAAATGGTGAAAGGTAGAGTCTGTCCCAGGATTGAGAAGATACTCTAGTCCAGCCTATCTCTACAACAGAAATTTGTTGATCAGACAGTATCTCTCTCTCTCTCTCTCTCTCTCTCTCTCTCTATATATATATATATATATATATATATATATATATATATATATATATATATATATATATACATACATATCAACCACTCACATACACAAACACAGACAAGTAATGACAATTAGACGCACACACGTGAAACTATATTTATGGAATAGGGATATTGGGACGAGCTGACCGACACAGGTAATTAAGTTTTTATGTTACTTTTATTTACCATAAAGAAACTTCACAACAGTTATTATCAAAATATCAGAATATAAAAATCATAGGTTACAGAATTAATAAAGGAATAGACACATAAGCGCAATCGCCTCTGTTGAGACAATTTCCCACAAGAAGAAGTTAATTAACCTCCAAAAGGTCAAAATATTAGCGCTATGGTATAGAATTTGACTTTACTGTAAAGAACAGAGTTTCTAGTTAGTCTATTCGGAAAATGAACAGTATTAGCAAACATAAGAAGAAAAAAAAACCAAAGTGAGTATATTAATTATACAATATAAGAATTATTCATCTCTGCTTTCACTCGCTCTGACAAACATGTGATCACATTTCATTCTCGCTTACCGAATAAGTGTTTGACAACAGCTTGAACATATCTCCATGCTCCAGGTAACAGATTCAGTGTCGGTTCTGTTGGCAAGATAAGCCCCAGTTCTTTAAATGACTGTTTAATCCTCTTATTTGAAGAACGCCTATTTTGTTATTTTGTTTTATTGACTCTGTTCATGTCACAGCAATTAGTCCAGGTATGAAACACAACTTCGAGATCAAAATAGTCACAGTGTACAGTAGCTTGAAATATTCGATAGTAAAATAGAATGTCAGGTAGATAAATCTTTTCTTCAGGATAAATCCTCGCCACAACACAAGTGGTCGGTAGGCAGGTAATGTTAAATTTGCTATTTTTCGCCACAGCCGGCTGAATGTAGATGCAAATGAAAAAAGGAAACCTGGATAGCTATAGGTCCAGTTACAATTATTCTTATTGTCTTTTGTTGGTACTCTCACTCTTTCTGGGTAAACCAAGAGAGCCGAACAGGTATACCTCAAAGACCCGCTGGGTACATAAGAATGTTTATTTGGCGTCTATTGTACTTAGACCCGTTTTCTCAGATTTGTATTGAAGCCGCTGGTAGGTTTTTGGGTTGTGACACGTACTAGATTTATAGGAAGAAAAATGCAACATTTAACCACAATCAGTATTCTATCCTAAAAATAACCCACGTAGAGGTATAATTTAATATCTACTCAGCTATTAAATTTAATTAGAAAAAACACAAGTGTATATCTTATTTATCTTTTAACAAAAACCCCGTGAAATAAGCACTAGTCATTTATAAAATTGCTCATAATGAATTAGAAATAAATATTTATTTCGTCAGTACTCATAATGAATAGTGCATTTACTAGTTGACCAAAATATCTCTTACTAGTTAATAGCAAGTAATTAAATTAAAAAGTTAGCTCTATGTTGTTTTAATTCGCTAGTCAATTAGCACAAAAATCCTAGTGAAATATCATGACGGACTTTAAAAATTAAATCACTCAACACAGAAAAATCTTAGTGAAATGTAATGCCGGACTTAACAATTAAATCACTCAAGAGGCTATTATAAATATTTACCGCAACACAAAATGACTATCTCCAATCGAGAAAACTAAGAAATTCCACTGTTATAATGGATCTAGAACATCGAAGCTAGACGTCTGAAAATTTGTGGGTACTAGATAAACTGAGTTTGAAAGCTGGAATATATATATGAAATAGACAAAAAGTCGCCGACCAGTGTGAGACATAACACCTTTGGGGAATTCCGCGTTCAAATTTTGAATCAAAGTTAATTTTGCCACCTTTTGCCGACCGACAGACCCCGGCAGCGAGCAAACTGTCTTTTGATCTCCGCTCATCTGTAGCCAATTACATTCACGAACGAACGATGAAAAAGGGGGGGGGGGGGGTAAACTGTGATTGATTATCTCCCCTTTTCTCTTTCTACGTGCATCTATCAAAAGGTACAACTTTTGAATTATCGCTCTTGATTCTACAAATATACGACCCGTCCCCTCTCTCTACACGTGAAACGGTCTGATTTTAAACATTCCTAGTGCCTGTAAGACAATAGAGAAAAGAAAAAAAATAGGCATGGCTAAATTATGAGTGAGACAGATGAATGAATCGAAATTTGGGGTACTGCGTTAACCAAACGTGCATAACTAATAAGGAAGAAAAGGTGGAAAACAGGTGGAAGCAAAAACGTGTAGATATCATGTAATATATTTACATACTTCTGTCACACTGATGTTACTTTGTTTATTTCATTAATAATACGATTATATCATGTAACGGTAACATTTGTGTTAACAGGTTATCTTTCAGACAAATATTTGCTACTGTATACTTTCTATTTACCTGTCTGTTGTAAAATATACTTAAAAAAGAATATCACTGTAAAATTTAAAGTAAAAGTGATACCAGAAGCAGGAGGGTCATGTAAAACGTTTAAATTAATTGTGCATTTATGAATAGCTAAAAATGTGTCCTACACTTCTCATGGTTACCAGCGGAGAATAGTCTGTAGGTTTATAAGACTGTCTGTGCGTGCGCGCTTTTTCCTTTGTCCTACAATTGTAGTTTCCACATATCTGTCAAGGTGTTAATAATGGGGTGTAGGGTGTGAAACCCTGGGGTGTTTGGGACAACACCTAAGTCAGTATATTTTTGTCATTATCAGTGTATACTACGAGAACTTCACTAGTTCTTCATTTTCCGGCCGTAACCTCACCAGTCATTACATAGTATCCGGTAATTTGTTTTCCTCATGTACAGGTTTACTGCTTGGCGTAGTTCTCTAGGCCTGCCTATTCTCAACATCTGTTCTACAGTTACGGGGAAATCGCATACCAGCAAATAACCTGTTATTGATAATCTCGGTAGTTCATACTTCTTACATTTTAGTAGAAAATGCTCTTTATTATTGACTTTTAGATATTCTGCACAGTAAGGTTCTTCTGTATGGATGTTTTGGATTTATTTGTTTTTTGTTTGTTTGTTTGTTCGTTTTTTATTACTTTCTTGTTTGTTTAAAAAAAAAAAACATACCGTACTTAATGTTGATTATGATTGCATACTATAAATGTATGCTGTTATATTACCTTCATAATGTTGCATGCCTTTAAATTAATACTTAAAGTAACACGTGGGAACGAAAGGATACAGAATGCAAAAAAAGTGAGAGTAGAAGGGCAGAATGTTAGACGGGCCTGCGCGCCTTAATCTTAACCCTTTGAAAATAAAGTTCGTTGTTCTGTTCTAAAATAGCCCATTCCCAGTCGTAGTTTAAGTAGTTTATTATTGCTGGACATGTTTAGTTCCCTAGATATTTAAGACGACTTTGACAATCTTCATAATTAATGCAGCTGATCAGGGAAAACTTCTACTTTACAATATAACTTTTACCAAAAATTTTGAACGCAGTGAACGGTTACTATAATATCTGTAGTTTTTTGGTGCGATAATTTTAATTTTTTCTTTAAAAGCATGGCGGTGTAATCATATAATATAAAACATGATAAAATCCCATTTTTAATATGTAAAAATATATGTTACTAGCAGATATACCCAGCGTTGCCCGAGTCTAAAAAGAAACTGAACTTTTAATATCTCACCTGGTTTGTCATCATTTTTGTATGCTGCTTACCCATAATACAATCACGTCATCACGTTTTTAGACTGAGTGCACCGATTTCAGTGATGCCATCAGTATTGCCAATGGGCGGATAGACTTTTTAATACATTGTGACGTCAATTGTGAAAATGTTAGAAAAAAAAAAGTTAACATTGGCATTCCTTGACTCCCGAAGAAGCTCTATGCACAATTTCATGTCCGTAGCCTCAACGGGGCCGGAGCGAACCCCGAACAAACACACTTTCGAATATATATATATATATATATATCTATTTATATATATATATATATATATATATATATATATATATATATATATATATATATATATATATATATATATATATTTATATATATATATATATATTTATTTCTTTAATTCTCTTAAACAGTTCTGGCGAAATATTCGCAGCTGGTACAATAGACAATAAATAATTGTGAACTGCATTGGCTTGTTCATATAGACCTTTTGCCTGTCCGTCTGCCTGTAAATGCTGTCACCATGTTTGTTTTCTTCTGAGTAAGTTTAGTAGTTGTTGTTAATTACGCACAGTAGTTTAAAAATTGGGGAGTGGAAAAAATTAAAGTCAGCGCTGAAAAAAAAAAAGAATAAAAACAATCTAAAACTAGGCCAAATGACGTTACACGTCCATAGAGGCATATTGGGAATACGGTGTTTGGCTCATATTTTCTTGACCATGCGGCATATTAGGGGTGATGTGGTCAGCATCACGCCGGCCGCCTTAACCTTCACAGAGTTGATCTGGTACCCAATTCGTGAGGTTAGGTCGACCCCGGAGCCGTTTGCGGTTTAAAAAAAAAATCCCACCTCAACTGGGGATCGAACCATGCACCAACGAGCTAGGAAGCCAGTGCACTAACGACTGCGCTATCGCGGCTCAGCTGTAAGAAAATTGAGAGTTCGAAAACACACATGACATTCTTAAATTGGATTGGAATGGATTATGGTGCATGAGACCTTCACTGCAGCTGGCATTCATGCAGAAAGCTTACCACAAAAGCATTTCTTGTGTCTTTTGGTGTGGTGGTTTCTGTAACACTGTGTTTAACATGATGAGATTGCTAGGTTCATGCAGATATATCCAGTGTCCTCTTTTACGACATGCTTTTTTAGGTCGCGTTGGTCTTTTCTTAAACGCCTTTTCCTAAAGAGCGCTGGTATTATTGTGTGCTTATCTTCACACTGTTTACACAGGGTGGCCACAAAGTCCCGTTACTCTGATATATAATTAGCAGTATCAAATGTAATTAGTTATGATGGGGAGAATACTGATCTGTTGAAGCAGTGGCGATTCCACTGGATTTTACTGGTGGGAATATCTATAATTGATTTGGTAGCTGCAGGTGATAATTATTTCAAGGACTTTTCTCTTTTTATTGAAACCGATATTAACATCATTAGTAAGTACCGAGACTGA
The DNA here is from genome assembly GCA_024509875.1 of Oreohelix idahoensis. Classification (NCBI taxonomy): domain Eukaryota; kingdom Metazoa; phylum Mollusca; class Gastropoda; order Stylommatophora; family Oreohelicidae; genus Oreohelix; species Oreohelix idahoensis. The sequence goes on along the minus strand of JAMPIV010016559.1, from coordinate 21,996 downwards.
ATTTCTCTAGTTATCTTGGGGATAGCCAACAGTATTCCCATTCTGCTCAAGCCCACTTAAGCCTATTTTTCCAGCGTTGGGACGTCTAGATCTCTGAAATAATAAACTACATGAAACAGTTCTTTCGCATTCGTGGGAATTGCTCTCAGTCATCTCCCGAGCTCAGAAAGAATCCGGAAGACGAATTGGAGAATTAGGAAATGGATGAAGTAGCAGTAAGAGTTGAGAGAGAGAGAGAGAGAGAGAGAGAGAGAGAGAGAGAGAGAGAGAGAGCTTGATGAGAGTTCAGCGTAGAATCATAGCGGTTATATTTTATCTACACTGACTAGTTAATGTCACTAATAAAACACGAAAGAAAGGTTATAATTTTTTTTTTTTTAAATTTATGAAGATAAACAGAAATCCCGTTCAACCTCTGATGGGTTATAATTAGGATATATATTGTTTTCAATTCCAAATAATATGAACAACTGCCGACATGAGAAAGTGGCATCACATTTGAAAATAGGGATACTCACAATTGTGCTTAGGCCTATACGTTAAATAATAAAATAAAAAACAAACAAACAAAATCAAGAAGAAACTATGAACAAGAATAATATTAAAGTGGAGGGGTGTAAAGGCCTGGTGGTTCTAGTTATATAACGGACTTTACCAGATATTTAATTGACTTTCATCTGTTTAAAGTCACATGCATTGTAAGAACAGCATCAGACCTTCACATTCCCAGCCACTATATATTAACATGTGTTCGTGTTAAATATTGTTTGACTATATTATGCAGTTCCCTAGGTCTGTCTATTCTCAACACCTCCTCTATATTTATAGGTAAGTTGGATGCCTGCAAATAATCCAATATTGGTATTCTCATTTGGTCATACCTCTTACACTTTAACAAGAAATGTTCTATATTATTGTCTTGAAGACATCCTGCACAGTAAGGTTCTTCTATTCTGAAATAGCCTTTTCCCAGCTGTAGTCTGAGAAGTTTCTTATTACTGGGAATTTTCAATTCCCTAGATATCTGACATTTTCTTGTTGGAGCCCTGAACATCTTATATGCATGTCTTCCTTTCAGATTTTTATCCCACTCTGCTTTCCATTCATCTGTTATTAAATCTTTAATTAAGCTCTTAATTTCTGATTTACTCATCCCTACATTTATTAGATTTTTATCAGATCTACCTTTCTTGGCTTCTTTATCTGCCTTTTCATTTCCTTCTATGCCAACATGTGAAGGTATCCAAGCAATTAATACTGAACATCCTCTAGAATATAAGTATGTAGTAGCCAGAAAAATCTCCTCTGCTATATCAGGTCTACTACATTCTCGTAAGTTTCTAAGTGCTTTAATTGTTGAAAGAGAGTCAGTTAAAACTGTTAATTTTTTGGGAGGGTTATTAAAGAATATTTCTAGTGCTTTTAGTATTGCCACCATCTCTGCAGTGAAAATGGATGTATTTTCCGTGATGCTATATTCTTTTGCCATTTTCCATATTGGAATATATATTCCTATCCCCAATTTGCCATCCTCTCCCTTGGATCCATCTGTGTACACAGTAATGCTGTCTTTTGATATTTGTTGTATATATTTATTGGCTGTGTTTTTAATATTTTCTATATTATTTGTTTTCTTAAGTATTTCTGCTAGGTGGTAGTCCGTGTCTGGTTTCTTGATATCTCAGGGCGGAATCACTGGCTTGTATTCACAACTGTTATTAATTGATGTAATTAATGTACCCAGATGGACAATTTCCTCCATACACTTCCATCCTGTAGGGTATCTAGTGGTATTCATTGGCTTGGCCTGAGTTGTTAGTTGGCATCTGGTAAAAGCTGTATGTGCTGGGTGAGACTTATCCAACATAACTCTGTTCATGTAATTTAGTCTTAACTCCTTTCTCCGTAATTCCAAGGGTATGATTCCTAAACCCACCTCTATAGCTCCCATTGATGTTGATCTGATTGCACCTGCTATTGTACATAAAGCCTGATGCTGAATTCTGTCTAATTTAATCTTGTTACTGTGTGCAGCAGAGTCATATATTATACTTCCATAATCTATTTTTCCTCTAATAAAAGATTTATAAAAAGTGAGCATTGTCTTAGTGCTTGCACCCCATCCATTACCTTTCAAATATCTTAATAAGTTAGTCAATTCTCTGCAAGACTCCACTAGTTTATCTATGTGTTTATTCCAGTTCAGCTGTTGGTCCAATATCATTCCTAGATATCGAGTGGTTTGAACTGTTTTAATGTTTTGCCCTTGGATATTTATATCTATAATTTTATTTTTTACAACCCTACCTTTACTGAAGATCATTCCCAATGTTTTATTTGAATTCAGCTGGAAACCCCATTTTGTCATCCATTTACATACTTTATTTATTTGCTTCTGTAGATCCTTATATAATTTTGGCAGATGTCTCCCAGTCCTCCATATAGCAACATCATCTGCAAACTGTGACAATTTATTTGTTATATCATTAAATTCCTCACCTAAATCATTTACCATTATTGTAAAAATTGAAGGAGACATTACTGATCCTTGGGGTATTCCATTTTGTTGTTCATACAGTTCTGATCTATCATTGTTTACCTGAACAGTGAAATATCTATCTTGCAGAAAATTCTCTAAATAATTATACATTTTACCGGTTACTCCTATCTTCTTTATTTTAAAGAGAGCACCCTCTCTCCAGCATTCATCATAAGCCCTAGCTATATCTAAAAATACTACCACAGTTCTTTCTTTCTTTTGAAATCCCGATTTTACTTCATGTTCCAATTTAATTATCTGATCCATAGTGCATCTGTTCTTCCTAAATCCTGACTGAGTTTGATTATATAAATTATTCTTTTCCAAATAAAACTTTAATCTTTTATTTACTATGGTTTCTAATATTTTACCTAGATGAGAAGTTAAAGAAATTGGCCTGTATGAACTGGCATCATGGGCATCTTTTTCTGGTTTTAGTATTGGAATAATTACTGCTGTTTTCCATGTTTTGGGAATTTTTCCTGTATTCCAAATTTTGTTAAAAAGGGATGTTATAATTTCTATGGTACTTTTGGGTATGTGTTTCAAGATTTCATAGCTCAAGATGTCAAGCCTGCTGATGTATTTGTTTTGTCCTTTATTGTATTTTCAACTTCTTCCATTGTAATATCTGCATTTAAATATGATAATTCTTCAGTATTATAAGGTACATCTTTACTGAGTTTTTTAAGAAGTGTTGCTCTTCTGTTGACTTCAGCCTGTCCTAGATTTTCCTTAGAACTAACTCTATGGTAGTACCTGGCCAGCACCTCTGCTTTCTGACTGGGAATAATTTAGAACAGAAAATTTTGAAGGAATAACTATAACAGTGTCTACTGAGCTAGAAGAAATTAAAATAGTTAACCTTTACTGTTCAACTAATAATACTGAATGATGGATCAGTAACAAGAATTAACCCTTGTGCAAATCAGCAAGACACAGCTATAGATATAAGCATTGTAACACCAAATCTTGCTAATGCAAAATGGGAAGTTATTGGGGATACAAATTCAGATCATTTACCCATTGAAATAACACTAAAAGATAATTACAAGCCTAACAAACTGGTAGAAAAACCAAAATTTTACTTTAATAAAGCTAATTTGGTAGCTTTTCAGGTAGAAATGGAAGAGATAAAAAAAAATAATATAGAAAATGAAAATATAGATGTATTTGCAGATAATCTCACAAAAGAAATATTACTAAAGTAAAAGCTGTTAAACATATTCCAAATGCATATATGCCAGAACACATAATTCCACACCACATTAAGGAAGCAAAGAAGAATGAACATTGGAACAAAAACCCACTACCATGGTGGACAGTTAGATGTACAGAAATTCAAAAACAAAGAAAACAAGCTTTACAAGAATATAGAAAGCATAGATCTGAATATAATTTAGATATTTATAAGAACATAAGAAATGAATCAAACAGAATAATACTAAAGGCAAAAGAAAATCATTGGAGAAGTTTCTGCCAAACACTGAACCCTACAACTAACTCTACAACAGATGTGTGGAATAAGTTAAAAGCCATTAAAGGCAGAACTAAAAATATGATAATACCAAATATAAAAAGAGCTGAAATGGCAGAGACTGACTGGCAGATTATAATTTATAAAGTTCTCGCGAGAATGAATCCTACTATCCCTTAGTAACGATGAGCAACCACTTTATTGAACTAAGAGGTCTTTTGTTGTGTGTTGCTGTGTTTTTAGTGTTTGTGTGTGTGTGTGAGTTATTATGTCGAAAAAGTGCCAACTGATCTGTATTTACCCGTTTCACATAAGGGTAACGGGACTTTATGGCCACCCTGCCATAGGATTTTTTTAGCAGAAGTTTTACGTGTAACAGGAACCGTAATCTGACATCTTAGACTATCTTCCGGAAGGTTCATATTGATCCTAAGCGCTTTCGCTGCTTATCTCCCCGTAATGCATCAAAGGTTACTGGAAGCATGGTGTCCAATGTTTTGGTTGCATCTTCCATTACTCGTCGGTATTTCCAACTCAAGGGCTTAAAGGCCAATTGTATTTAAGGGAATGCTAGGATGCTTTCAAAAAAAAAAAAAATACCGTCCATCAAAGGTGTCTACGCCACATCCTTGGTATTTCATGGAAGAACAAAGTGACAAATGTCGAGGTGCTGTCACGTGCTGTGCTGGCCTTCACTGCATTTATACACTGCTTAGACATAGAAAACTACGCTGGCTAGGCCAAGTCCGTCGCATGGAAGATCGTCGCATCCCTAAAGATATCTTCTACGGACAACTGGCAGGTCGAAAAGAACAGCCGGGCGATTGCAGCTGGGGTTCAAAGGTGTGTGCAAGAGAGACATGAAGGTATTGGACATAAATCCAGCAATCTGGGAGGCCGAAGCTGCTGATCGCACCAAGTGGCGATGCTCCCTGCGGCGCCACCTCAGATTAAGCGAAAAGATGCTCTCACAACAAGCAGAGGAGATAAAAAACACACCGTAAGGAACACCAGGAAAAAAGCAGCTGAGGGCTATCACCTCAGAGGCGTATTCCCATAGTCAGTCATGATTAAAGGGGCTAATTGTCATTAAATTGGCCGTTCGCCTTTTCTCATTTTCTCTCTCTCTCTCTCTCTCTCTCTCTCTCTCTCTCTCTCTCTCTCTCTCTCTCTGTGCAACTATCCATTTATTTCTTCATGTTACGTACATAAACCTGTCCAATCGCCGGGCCTTAGATTTGTTGACCTCTTTTCGTACTGCAATAGTGTTATTTCACGGCTAATTGACCATCCTTAAGGATTAATTGTAATAGCTTAAGTTGTTAAACCAGACTGACTTCATACGATCAACGGAAAGTATTGGTGACGCATGCCCGTCTGGGGACATTGTTCACTACAACCACGTTCAGACGCTTGGGCGGATAATGCAAATGGAAGCACAGGTGATAATTGCTTAACTCACTTCCGACCATACATTGTCTGTGTAATTATTACTGAGAAACCCGTCATGGTAGACAAATTAGCGATGACACTATCTGCAGGCGATGTTACAAATCGCAATTTGAAAGGTTACTTAAGAGAACGGAAGACGTCGGGCCATATATGGCAGATTAGGTCATTTGTTTAAATTTTAAAATGATATTTAAAGTACGCGGAGGAAATAGTTGGGATTAACCCAATCATAACACGCATGATTGAATACAATTGGCTGGGAAATTCTAGATGTTATAAACAACACTCATTATTGGAGCCTAGTCAGATTGTAACAACCACGCGCGTGGGACGAAAGTTGCAATATAATCTGACACTTCCGCCGGTTTAGAGCACTGTAAAATTCACCTCGTCAAGAAGACAGCCAACTAGCCAGAGTAAAGAATAGGATCAGAATTCCATTTATCGGACCGGACCTTGTTTGAGCATCTTGTGGACTTATGTCCCAGGAAAACTCTACCAACATTAACACGGAAAGCCGGAATCCTAGGAATCTGAAACACAAAGTCAGAGTGGGAGCCTAGTGTAAAGTAATACCCCAGACTGCGTGTTATATGCATCTAAAACAAGTTGCATTAACTATTGCTCTGAGCCAGGAGTCAGTATTCTTAAAGAGATTTTAGGGTCAGTCGTACATTTTAAAATTCTATGTTTTGCATTTATTAACATGTGAAAATTGCTAATGAATGTCCAAGTCATGCGAGGCTGGCAACCTCAGCATGTAGAATGATGGTTTAATGAATCACCACTGCAAGAGCTGGTACTGCTTTATCCGGGTTTCTCATAGAGAACCAAAAGCAGAGGTAGTCACAAGATCCATATAGAGCAGGGAGTGGATAATGATAGAACTGATGTACATACTTATTATATTATTCACTTTTTAAACCAGTGCAAATGTAAAGATATTCAATAAAAATGTAAGGAATGTTTTCCGCTCACTGGGATTACGTTAATGCTCAGAGAGGGTAAAGTTCTGAGGTAGATGGGATGACGGAATAAAAAGGTGGGGCACACAATTATGTGTCAGGAAACTCAATACTCAGGAGGGTATTTGTTTCTATTCTTTCTTTATACTAGTCATTGGTACCAGATGAGGGTACTATCTCTGGAACAAAATGTGAGTATAAGTAGCCTGCTGTCAACGCTAGACACCATCATTAGACGGGCCTTGAAGACGCTGGACCAGCTTCGTGATTACACAACTCCAGACTTGACTGGTGACGAGAGTGCACCAGTCCATAACCTGCAAAGAACCAAACTTCGGCTGGAGCAGAAACCAACAAACTTACTGGCAGCTACGTACAAACTTAAAAGCTGCCATGTGAACTTTCAGAAAATTCCCTCAATATCCATAGCATCACCCTGTGATGATAACCATTTTAAAAAAGAGAATTACTTATTTTACACTGTTAAATATAATTGATTATTAAATGTGTTATTTGTATATATATATATATATATATATATATATATATATATATATATATATATATATATATATATATATATATATATATATATATATATATATATATATATATATATATATATATATATATATATGATAGTTGATTTAATCCTTTTGAGTGTAATGCACCCGCATGTCACCTTAAATATACTTAAAACAGAGCTACTAAATTAAGATTTTACTGAATTAAATCAGTTGGGGGCTTGAACGAGCTAAATCCTATAATATAGGTAAAGGAAAAGGATCCAGTTACACGCCCATTGAGGCATATTGGGAATATGGTGTTAGGCCCATATTTTCTTGACCATCGGCACACTAGGGGTGACGTGGTCAATATCACGCCGGCCGCCTTAACCTTCCCAGAGTTGCTCTGGTACCCAGTTGGGGCTATAATATACCTCTTCACAAAAGTTGTCGGGCAGATATTAAGTTAACTGTGCTGAGACACATTCAGCGCTGTTCTTGACTTCTGAAATATCTTGTGAATACTCCCTCGAGGTAGAAGCATCATCATCTTTCTATCCATATCTCTGCCAAGAGTAATCTTGTGCGAAGGTAGATACCTTTGAAGACCCATATTATATACTCTAGGTTTTGACCGTTCTTAGGATATGGGGTCTGTAACATAATTTGTACGCTCTCTTCTCCTCTCCGGCAGTATTGAACTACATTTGTTGTGCTGAATTAGGTGCATTACTCTATTGTTAGCACTCTCCTTTTCCCTATTGTCATTGTTCACGTTTCACACTTCAATGCATGACAGGGCCAGACAAGCGTATCGCCCATCGCTGAGAGATTGAGTCCCTAAAACGCTATAATACCACATTGACTCCAGGTAAATGCAAGCACGAAGCGTACGCTTAAGATTGCATAATTACTTCCGACTCGACCGCAGGGTTTGGTGATTATAGATAAACGCAATCTTAGAAGACATCTGGAAGAGCAGAGCAGGAGGAATGATGTAAGGAAACATCCGGGCAACCTGGTTAGGATCAGGAAAAATGTAAGAAGTTGTAACGTAAACATTACCAAGAATTGTCGGATGTAGCAACTCCAAATATGGAGGATGACTGTTTGAAATTTTCAAACGCGTGAGTCATACAGAATACTGCATGAGGTAAGTTTTCATAATATGAACTTTGAATGCATTGGCTGTCATTTGAGGCGTCAATAAACAACAGCGCTGATTGGGAGTTTGTCAGAAAACGCCAGATGGAAGCTTGGGGGGCGGGAACCTACGATATAACGTAGAAAAAGTTTTACATACGGACTGCATTCTTGAAAACGTCAACGTAGACAGCTCGGACTTTGCCACAGAAAATAATAGAGTTGGATTCTGAATTTATAGGACCGCACAAAAAGTATTAAGAGCATCTCTGAACATCAGTAGGAAACTCGCCAACATTAATACGGAACCCGGAATTCTACAGGACCACTCACAAGTCACAGAGGGATTCTCAAATTGAAATAATACCCCAGACGTGTATTCCAGACATCTGTGTTAAGTTGCTGTTGGGGTCTGCTTCATGGTGGGTAATTATCTTTGCTGGTTTATTTTTGGTCGGGATGGTTGCACTATGTGGAATCCTCAACTAAGACTCCTTAGACGCATCGCGTAGAGTAGGATGACGCGTTATACCTAGTGACAAGTGAGTCTTCATGTGGCATTCGTGCCTAACGGTAGTGTTTATAATATGTGGTTTATCCACCAGGAAAGGTTGTTACAGCCGGGAGTTGTAGTGAGGATAAGCTCTCACTGCAGAAAAATGCTTCTTTGGCACGTGTTTCAAGTAGCCTCTGACAACCAAGTCCAGCTCCCGGCCTGCACGTGAGGCTCAATTTGAGCCCGGCGGAACTGTTTCCACTGACGGGAGAAGGGGCAAAGGCGAGCGACTGGCGCCTTAAAACCAGCAGCTTCGGGCAGATAGGCCTCGTGATCCTTGGTTGGCAGCTTATCTAAGAGAAGGAACTCTGAATTCAAACCACCGCTGCCTTGCGGGAATATCCATTTGTGGAATTGGCTTCGGGAGTAAACCCTGAGGATAAATCAGGAGTCGGAGTCACTAAGGCAGTCTAATGTTGATTCGACATTATTCTGGCAACTTCTGCGACGTGGCTGGTACCAAACTGTATCGGCTACTGCCGTTCCTTTGAATTTACCAACTGCGTGGAGAGTGTGAACATACTGCATGGGCAACAGCTTGATCTCCATATAACTGTGCCCAAGCTCGCGCCCTGGAGAGGACACTCCAGCTTCACCCTATAGGGGTCGGCAAAACACGGGAAGTAGCAGTTACTCACTCAAAGCCAACAGGCGCTTCAGAGCTTGATGAATCGCTTCACCCAAGCATGCAAGGACTTTGGCCTCACAATAAGTCTAAAGAAAACGAATGTGCTGAGTCTGGATGCGGGTTCTGAACAGTTATCACTATAGATAACTATGAATTGGCAGTGGTGCACCACTTCACATACCTGGGGTCTACCATCAATGACAAACTCTCACTGGACACAGAAATTGACAGCCGCATTGGCAAAGCTGCAGCTACCTTTGCCCGCCTCACATCGCGTATTTGGGGAAACTCTAAACTCACAACGAAGACCAAGGCTGCGGTATATAACGCCTGCGTCACCAGCACTCTCCTATATGGCAGCGAGACTTGGACAACCTATGCTAAGCAAGAAAGAAGGCTCAATACCGTCCATTTACGGTGTCTACGCCACATCCTCGGCATCTCGTGGAAAGATAAAGTGACAAATGTCGAGGTGTTGTCACGTGCTGGCCGTCAAAGCATGTATACACTGCTTAGACAGCGCAGACTACGCTGGCTTGGCCATGTCTGCCGCATGGAAGATGGTCGCATCCCGAAAGATATCTTCTACGGGCAACTAGCAGATGGCAAAAGAACAGTTGGGCGACCGCAGCTGAGGTTCAAAGATGTGTGCAAGAGAGATATGAGGGCAACGTGGGAGGATGAAGCTGCCGATCGCACCAAGTGGCGATGCTATTTACGGCGCTATCTCAGATTGGGCGAAAAGAAGCTCACACAACAAGCCGAAGAGAGGAGAAAACGTCGAAAGGAGCACCAGGAAAATAAGCAGCTGAGGGCTATCACCTCAGGGGCGCATTCCCATAGTCAGTTATGACTGAAGGGGCTATTATTATTATTATCCACCAGCGTATATGTAGTGGTAGTCTGCGTTAAGGCTGTTGAACCCAGTGAAAGTGTTTTAGATTTAAGGTGATTGTAATCACTCTACAGCGCTTTGAGCAAAGTGTGGCCGGCGCCACTTAGATAATTTGCTAATTATCGAATAACATTGTGTAATGGCAACATTGCCAGAATAACTAGTAAAGATGTAAAGATGGCGTGATAAGCCAAATACAGATAAATATGAAGTCAGAGTTAAACTAGCAAATCTAGAAATGAATTCGCAGACATAAAGAGATGTGAAAGATTATAATTAAACAATGTTCGATGCAATGACAGTAAGGTTATAGAAACTAAATATTCTGACAATGATAATGAATGCACAAGGATCTGTGCAAGTTTATAAATTGTAATGTCAGTCAAGATTATCAAAGACAATAACAGATTTTAGTTCTAGTGTTTTTTCATGCTTCATAAGAAAGTGTGAACGTTTATTAAAATTCATGGTCAGTACTGGCATTCTTCTCACTGAATTGAATTTATTGCATCGCCTTGCGTGATTTTAACCGTTGGTGTTGACCTTCAATGATGTTATCTCTGGTATTCACCAAAGATCGTTCTTAATATAAATGAACACAAGCCCCTAACAAACCTTGGCTGAAGTTGCTACAATGAAAATCAAACGATTAGAATAATGACACTAGAACTCAAAAGTCAGAACGCACTTGTTTAATGAATAACGATGCTTAAAATATATATTCAAGAACCCGATGGGGAAAACTATGAATTCGAACTATAAACCTGTTCACAAACAAGTCTTCAACAGTTGCCAAGACTATTTACCTGAGCAAGACGTCTAAGATTTGCCTAGTTACTAGGGTGAGTTGTAATATTTTTATACTTTGAATTTTACTGGTTTATACTAGCTAGGAGTGTTAAAGATTCATACGAGGCTGGCAACCTCAGCATGTGAAAAGGATACATTCATGAACCACCACAGCAAGCGCTGGTGATTGCTTCATACTAGTTCTCACGGAAGAACCAAAATCAGAGGTAATCCCAGACTCCAAGTGGAGAACGTAAGTGGAAGATGATGACATCATATGTATATTATAATTTGTAATGAATTGTATGTATGCTTAAAGTTGTTACTTCAGGAACAAGCCACTTGACGTTGTCCAGATGAAATTTTTTCATTACATTAACTTAAAGAATTGTGATTTTTCATCACATCCCCTGAGTTATATGATATAAACTCAGGGAGAGTACAAATTATGATAAAAGAATCGGTGACGGACAGCGGGGAAAGGCGCCTGATCTAAATCAGGAAAACAAATACTTTGCGGCGGAATGTGTTCTTGTATTCCCTCTAAAGTTGGTGGTATGGATTAGAGAGACCATTTGAGGTTCTACTCACGTTACCAGCTGTACTAGTCTGTGGTTTGAAGCTTGAGATCTACACGTGAAATCTGCATCCCACGGGTGGTGAAGATCCCTGCCTTGCCAGAAACGGTTACCTCTAGAATACTTTGGTGACGTGCCCTTGCCACAGAGATGAAGTGACGGAACCAACAGCACCAACATTTCAGCAATTTGGAAGCTAAGTTATAAGTTTAGCATGCCAAATCAAAAGACTATATTTTCATCTCCCAAACCGAGATCTATGATGAACCATAGTTTCTCATAATTACTATTTCATATTTATTTACATTTGTTCCAAAAGAATTGATCATTAAATGTGTTATATGTTGTTTTAATACATTCATAGTTGAATTAATTATTACGGAGCGAAAGGTACATGTGTGAATCCTGATTTTAAAATATGTAGTTATATCTAGACCTGAAGAGCCAATAATAATAATACTAATATCGAGCTAATAAGAGGAGTCTCGCTGAGTTAAATCAGCTGGGGGTTTGAAGGAGCTAATTATAAGGTAATCCATCTCCACAAAAGGCAGCGGGTCAGATATAAAGTTAACGTGCTCAGAATCATTCAGCATTGTTCTTGACGTCTGACATATCTTGTGGACACACTCCCTCGAGGTAGAAGCATCATTACTGTTCTATCTACAACTCTGTCAAGAGTAATCTTGTGCGAAGGTAGACACATTTGAAGACCCACATTATATACTCTATGTTTTGGCCACTGTTGGACCACTACTGCAGAGCAAGGGAGGCAGCCCGTGACATTAATGGTGGCTTCATGTTCCATAAGGAGCGAGAAGAGAAATAATTATATCCCTAAGTGAATCCACGTGCTCGCCTAAACCATCCTACACCCTTCCATTTGTAGTGAAATTGACAGAGATACAACGGTAAAATATCTCCAAAGATAACATTTAAGGATAAAAACATAATGCGTAGGCTGCGAATAGTACATGATCGCCTAGACCGCGGGTCATCATCCTCCATAATAATTGACTTGCTAGACAGGAGGGGAACGGCGGATCAAAAAGGAAAAAAATATGACTGGAAAGATTGCGTGAGACTAGAAAGGCTAAGGAGACGCAATTGGGGGGGAAACGGAGAAAAGTCACGTTTCCCAAGTTGACATAAAAAGTAAGCAACTCGACAGAAGGGACCATAGATATGTTACGCCACAGTCATTTATTGGACGCTTTTGCGCGATACCAAGCCCTTGATTTGAATTCAGCGGCTAAACGCCGATGTTAGGAATATTACAAAAATTAAAAAGTACTTTTTTCTTAATATTAATGTTAGGAATATAAAAATTAGCTGGCCGGATGGCCTATTCTGAGCAGTGAACTAATATGTTCTTAATTTTACAGACGGATAGATAATATTGAAGATAATGACAAAAGACAGTGTTGTTCACATCATCGACAGACTGTATTGAATCTAAAAGTGTCGCTAATTGCACAAAAAAAAAACACGACTTTGGGACGCAGGTGTTCAAATTTACTTAGTATGGAGGAGAGGGTTTTTGGGTGGTAGCTGTGTCTAAATATAACTTTTAACGACAAAATTTTGGAGGGGAGAGAAAGGTTGGTTCAAAAATCAAGTACATTTTGTAGAAACACAAGTAGAGACGGACAGACTAACAGATAACCATCCATACTTGACTGAAGCATGACTGAAATGACTTTATGGTAGGAAATTTGAATTTAAAATAAACCTAGGCAGTGATTGGCCACAGACAATCATATCATTAGCGCTCAGACGCGAAAGTGGGGCCATTCTTCAATAGTTGTTCAGTGATAGACACAGATTTTAAAGTGTGGTGATTTCCATATGAAAGAAAGTGTAATAAATTTAGGGACGCCATACTATAGCCAGCAGCTCAGCTGAGTTTTGCTAGCAATTCTGTGTTATTTATTCATAATCTGGTAAGATTGAAATTATTTCCTTATATATTTTGAATATTGTTTCATGTTCGAGTGATTTGATACTGCCATATCGAAATCTAGCCTTACAAACAAGTAGGGATTTGCTCTAGACCCCCCGCCCTAGTCAGGGTCTAGGGACCAACAATGTACATAAACTCCAGCAAGGGTTAGGCAAGACAGATCAAGTGTTGGGAATAATGAAACATATTACCTATCCTCTTTTAGGGCAGACAACTAATAAATATTTTTCAGAATCTATAGTCTGGGAGGATCTATCTGATGTAAAACCACCATGGTAAATGTGCTGTTTGGTCAGAGAGATCTGACCTGTCTGTATGATGTGGTTGTTGTGTCAGTGTTGTGTCCAGACGTGGGTAGAGAATAGATTTTGACACATGGCCCATACTTTGATTGCAGAGCTGCGAGTTTCTGTTGTCAACAAAGCAGTGACTATTCAGTTGGTGACTTTACTCGAGTGTATCTGTGCAGTACTTGTGACAGAGACCACCATTATTGCCCGCCAGCACGGAGAGGTGGGACCATCAGTTTTCAGCACCAGAGCTACAACGACAAGATGAGTGAGCCTCTGGTCTGCTGGACTTTCACCAAAGCCCTTTAGTTACTAATACCCCCATAAAATTCCCACCATTTTCTGGACACTGTGTAGTCAATATAGACAGGTGTGATGAGGCCACCCCAACAGCACAAATATTAACTATCCTCCCAAGTAGATGACTACTAGAACATTTTAATAAAACTAACTAGTATAGTACATATATATGTACACTATTGCATTTATGATATAATATTCCATGCATTTCTTTCATAATCTCTAAATCCTTTTAAGTTCTGGTCAACCTAAAAAATTGATCCAGAACAAAATAAATGTAATATAATTTTATCAAAAATTTTACACACGTGAGTTAGTTCAGTGTATTTTAACATTTATTAATATTATTAGTCTTGTTAAATATCTGTGGGTATATCTATAACCTATTACACCACACTACATATCATAACCCTAGACACTTTACGTAGCCACATTCATTAAAAAAAATTAAGTGTGAGGTCGTAGTGGTAGCAAGAAAGGCCTTCTGACAATTCTCAACTACATTTTATCTCAGGAGCCTTCACAGCTGGCCTCATACAATTACATTTAGTAATATCACCATCATACAATACCATCAACACCACTACATAAATTGGGGTCTTGTCCAGGGATAATTAGCCCAACAGTAATATTAGGATCTCCTGGTGGGAGAAATAAAAGTAGGGAAATAAATTGTAAAATTTCCTTTAAAATTAAAAGTGTCCCTGCAGATAAAAGTTGGTGAATCTTCACAGCCAGTAATAATTAATTAGTTAACTGGTTAGTTAGAATTGGTTAGACTATAGTCATAAGAAGTACTTAGTGTATTTACTGGTTAGAGATTTAGCTTGTATATTATTATATTGTCTAAAAAGTATGGCGGAGCTGGCAAAATTTAGATCAGCTGCTGTGCTCACCGCGAAGGAGATGGGAATGGATGGTCAAATTTTAATTCAATATGTAACGGCTGAATGTGATAAATATATTGAAAGGGAAGATAGAAAGGTAGCTGAAGAGAAGAGGTTACAAATTGAGGCTGATAGAGAAATTAAGAGGCTGCAGATTGAGGCAGAAGAAAAACGACAGCAAAGGGAGGCAGAAGAAAAACGACAGCAAAGGGAGGCAGAAGAAAAAAAGGTTGACTGCCGAAAGGGAGGCAGAAGATAAAAAGGCCGAAAGGGAGGCAGAAGATAGAAGGTTGCAAAGGGAGCACGAATTACGACTAAGGGAGCTGGAATTACAAGGTCCGGCTCCTGAAAATGGTGCCAGCCCTTTTGCCTCAGATGCTACGCCCAGTCTGGGAGCCTCAAACTCAGCTATGGGGTTTCATTTAGACCATTTTGTTGAAAAAGACGATGACATAGAGGGGTACCTAGGACGTTTTGAGTTATTAGCTACTACATATGGGTTAGAGAGAGAGAGGTGGAGCTTAAAGCTATCACAGGGATTGAGAGGTACTTCTTATGAAGTATTTGCTAAAATGAACAGGGAAGACCAAGACAATTATGACATGTTAAAGCAGGCTTTGTTATTAAGATACGAGAAGAATGGTGAATTTTATCGTAAGAAATTTAGAAATGCCAAACTGTTGTCTGGGGAGACATACCACCAATTCTCTGCTAGACTAGAAACCTATTTGGAGAAATGGACGGCTCTGGGGAAGACCCAAGATCTTAAAGAAATGATCATGATTGAGCAATTGAGAGAGTCCATGGCTCCAGACATGAGAAAATTTCTCATGGAACAAGGTGCAGAGAAGTTGGGGGAAATTTTAAATGTTGCTGAGAGGTATCAGGCAGCTCAGGCAGAGGTAAGTGGTGCTAAAAAGAAGCACATAGACAATTTTAAAGCTCCACAGCAATTTAATAAATTTGATACTAGAGAGCAGGGAAATAAAGGTAGGACAAACTTTGAGCGGCCAAGAAATGACTATCGCGACAGAAACTCACAGTTCAATGACCAAAAGTTCAATGAAAGAAAACCGTTGAACCAAGGAAAAAGATGGTGTAAATGGTGCAAGAAGGATAACCATAACACCGAATTTTGTAGAAGGAAACCTTCAAACATTGCTGCAATGAAGTCGGGGACGCAAAGATTAAAGGTTAATCCTAAGGGACAACAGGAACCTTATCACCCCCCAGTTTGTGAGGATGTTATTTGTAATGGGGTCACCATAAGGTGCCTTTATGATACAGGTTTGGATTATGATTCAGTTGTGAAGTCTAGCCTAGTGAACCCAAGTCAGTATACCACAGAAACAGTGGAAATACAAGGGGCGACTAAGGACATACCACTCATGACACTTCCCATCGCAAGGATAACGGTGAAAACTCGCTATGTGGAAGGAGAAATCAGAGCAGCAGTGATAGATGAACCAATCTACCCTCTGATATTGGGGTGTAGATACGTCTTCTTGGGGAATCCCGAGAAACCTGTGATCATGGCGACAGTGCAGACCAGGTCACAGAAGAAGGAGGAAGAAGGTGAACCTATAAATGCTCATCCAGAGGAGATGAGGAAGGCGCAGGCTGAGGATAGGACACTCAAGCCCTGTTTTAAAAAATTGCCCAAATGCCACACACCTCCGAGCAAGGGGGAATATTTCATGAAGAACAAACTTTTATACAGGAAGGCCGGAACTGGAACAAATGGTCATAACCAGCTGGTTCTTCCCACTTCATATAGAGATAAAGTGATGGAACTCGGGCATGCGATTCCCTTCAGTGGTCACATGGGGATCAGCGCCACAGGACAGCGTATAGCTTGTCATTACTTCTGGCCAGGGATAACGGAGGATATAAAAAGATATGTCAAATCCTGCCCAGAATGTCAAAGGGTAGCTCCAAAGCACTGGACTGCTCCTGCAACTCTAGGGGAAATGCCCATAGTGGGAACACCTTTTGAGAGGGTTGCAGTGGATATTGTAGGACCTCTCACTCGGACCAAGAGGAGGAACAGTTACATCCTTACTCTGGTGGACACTTGTTCTATGTGGGGAGAGGCGGTAGCCCTGCCATCAATTGATTCAAAACATGTAGCAGAGGCACTACTTACAATATTTACCCGATTAGGATTCCCGCATCAAATCTTGACGGATAATGGTTCTCAGTTCAAGGGGAAACTAACGGAAGAAGTTTTTAAGCTATTTCAAGCCAGGCACTTTCATTGTAGTCCGTACCATCCACAAGGGAACGGCCAGGTAGAGAGGTTCAACGGGACTCTCATTTCTATCCTGAGAAAGCTGGCACACGAAAAACCGGATCTGTGGGATCAATTCCTGCCCGCCGCATTGTTTGCTTACCGGGAGGTACCACATAGTTCAACCGGGATGGCTCCCGCAACTCTGCTATTTGGGAGACCAATAAAAGGTCCTTTAGAAGCTTTATTAAGGACCTGGACAGATGAGAAGGCGGAAGAGACTGTTACCTCATCGTATCAATATGTGAACGAACTGACCACTCGTTTGAAAGCTGGATGGAAACTGGCAAATGATAATTTGAAACAAGCCAGGAAGAAACATGCAGCATATTTTAATAGGAAGGCAAAGGACAGGGAACTGGCAGTCGGAGAGAAGGTGCTGCTTCTACTACCCGGAAGCCAGAATAAATTACAAATTGGTTGGCAAGGTCCATATACGGTTCTAGAGAAGGTGTCTAGAACAAACTATAAAATTGACAAAAAGGGGAAGGAAAAAGTTTATCATGTAAACCTGTTAAAGAAGTATCTGGACAGACCACTCCAGGAAAGCACCCCCTTATTGACCTTGGCTATTGCAACCCAGATGCAAAAGGAACCACTCACCTCACATGAATACCCATTACATCCTTGTGAAACCGCAGCACAGGTAAAAGTCAGTAAGCACCTGACTAAAAACCAGAGGGAGAGAGAGTTCAACAGGTTCTGGAGGAACATACAGATGTATTAACAGATAAACCAGGCCATACAAATTTGCTACAGTATGACATGAAACTGGTAGACTCAAACCCAATCTGTATGAGAGCCTATTCTATTCCGTTCGCGAAGGAGAAGGCATTGAAGGAAGAAATAGAGTATTTGTTGAAGGAGGGGATTATTTCGCACAGTGAATCATCTTTTAGTTCTAGTGTCGTTTTGTTGAGAAAACCGTCTGGGGAACACAGACTGTGCATAGATTACAGGAAACTGAATGCTGTCACAGAAGGACAAGTGGATCCATTACCAGACACAAAACAGTTATTTGCCAGACTGAACAAGGCAAAATACTTTTCAAAGGTGGATCTTAGTAAAGGCTATTACCAGATCCCAGTGAAGCCTGAAGTGAGACCTTATTTGGCTTTTAGCACTTCGGATGGACATTATGAATTCAATATGCTACCATTCGGACTGAAAAATGCTCCGAGTGTGTTTTCAAGGATGATGCGAAAATTGTTGGATCCCCTGAATAACCCATGTATCACGAATTTCATGGATGATATTCTCGTCGCCACAGAGACATTTGAAGAACACATTGAAGCTCTGGAGATGTTGTTTGATAGACTTCGGGAGGCGAATTTGACTGCTAGGCCAACAAAATGTTGTATTGGATGTAAAGAGTTGGAATTCTTGGGGCACACTGTATATCAGGGTAATATGACCCCTGATCCTAAGAATTTGGAAAAACTGCAGAGAGCACCTAGGCCGCAAACAAAAAAGGACGTGCGATCATTTGTGTCGTTATGCGGATTTTATCAGAAATACATCAAAAAATTTTAACGCTATATGTGCTCCTCTGACTGATCTGACTCGCAAGGGACTTCCAGATAAAATTATTTGGACTGCACAATGTGAACTAGCGTTCCAAGAGTTAAAGGAAAAACTCACTAGCAAGCCTATTCTCAAACTGCCTGATTTGACACAGGACTTTGTCTTAAGAACCGATGCAAGTAATGTAGGACTCGGAGGGGCTTTGTTGCAAAGATCATCTTCACCTGATGGGGAACTGAAACCAGTCGCTTATGCAAGCCGCAAATTGAATAAGGCGGAACAAGGATACTCCACAAGCGAAAAAGAATGTTTAGCATTAATCTGGGCAATAAAGAAGTTTCAAATCTATCTGTATGGTAGGACATTTGTGGTGGAGACGGACCATCAGCCTCTCGTGTTCTTGTCTCAGGCTAAGCATGAAAACGCAAGATTGCTGAGGTGGTCTTTGTTGCTTCAACCTTATCAGTTTAGTATCCAATATATCCCAGGCAAATTGAATGTCGGTGCAGATTTCCTCAGTCGGCACCCCTGTGATCAAAATTAGAGTAGTGGCAGACGTGAGGAGTAATTTTACCTATGTGTATCGCTGGTGTTGGAACTTGCCATAGGCATGTTTTCAAGTGGGGAGATGTGTAGTGAAATTGACAGAGATACAACGGTAAAATATCTCCAAAGATAACATTTAAGGATAAAAACATAATGCGTAGGCTGCGAATAGTACATGATCGCCTAGACCGCGGGTCATCATCCTCCATAATAATTGACTTGCTAGACAGGAGGGGAACGGCGGATCAAAAAGGAAAAAAAATATGACTGGAAAGATTGCGTGAGACTAGAAAGGCTAAGGAGACGCAATTGGGGGGGGGGGGGGGGGGGGGGAACGGAGAAAAGTCACGTTTCCCAAGTTGACATAAAAAGTAAGCAACTCGACAGAAGGGACCATAGATATGTTACGCCACAGTCATTTATTGGACGCTTTTGCGCGATACCAAGCCCTTGATTTGAATTCAGCGGCTAAACGCAGATGTTAGGAATATTACAAAAATTAAAAAGTACTTTTTTCTTAATATTAATGTTAGGAATATAAAAATTAGCTGGCCGGATGGCCTATTCTGAGCAGTGAACTAATATGTTCTTAATTTTACAGACGGATAGATAATATTGAAGATAATGACAAAAGACAGTGTTGTTCACATCATCGACAGACTGTATTGAATCTAAAAGTGTCGCAAATTGCAAAAAAAAAAACACGACCTCGGGACGCAGGTGTTCAAATTTACTTAGTATGGAGGAGAGGGTTTTTGGGTGGTAGCTGTGTCTAAATATAACTTTTAACGACAAAATTTTGGAGGGGAGAGAAAGGTTGGTTCAAAAATCAAGTACATTTTGTAGAAACACAAGTAGAGACGGACAGACTAACAGATAACCATCCATACTTGACTGAAGCATGACTGAAATGACTTTATGGTAGGAAATTTGAATTTAAAATAAACCTAGGCAGTGATTGGCCACAGACAATCATATCATTAGCGCTCAGACGCGAAAGTGGGGCCATTCTTCAATAGTTGTTCAGTGATAGACACAGATTTTAAAGTGTGGTGATTTCCATATGAAAGAAAGTGTAATAAATTTAGGGACGCCATACTATAGCCAGCAGCTCAGCTGAGTTTTGCTAGCAATTCTGTGTTATTTATTCATAATCTGGTAAGATTGAAATTATTTCCTTATATATTTTGAATATTGTTTCATGTTCGAGTGATTTGATACTGCCATATCGAAATCTAGCCTTACAAACAAGTAGGGATTTGCTCTAGACCCCCCGCCCTAGTCAGGGTCTAGGGACCAACAATGTACATAAACTCCAGCAAGGGTTAGGCAAGACAGATCAAGTGTTGGGAATAATGAAACATATTACCTATCCTCTTTTAGGGCAGACAACTAATAAATATTTTTCAGAATCTATAGTCTGGGAGGATCTATCTGATGTAAAACCACCATGGTAAATGTGCTGTTTGGTCAGAGAGATCTGACCTGTCTGTATGATGTGGTTGTTGTGTCAGTGTTGTGTCCAGACGTGGGTAGAGAATAGATTTTGACACATGGCCCATACTTTGATTGCAGAGCTGCGAGTTTCTGTTGTCAACAAAGCAGTGACTATTCAGTTGGTGACTTTACTCGAGTGTATCTGTGCAGTACTTGTGACAGAGACCACCATTATTGCCCGCCAGCACGGAGAGGTGGGACCATCAGTTTTCAGCACCAGAGCTACAACGACAAGATGAGTGAGCCTCTGGTCTGCTGGACTTTCACCAAAGCCCTTTAGTTACTAATACCCCCATAAAAATCCCACCATTTTCTGGACACTGTGTAGTCAATATAGACAGGTGTGATGAGGCCACCCCAACAGCACAAATATTAACTATCCTCCCAAGTAGATGACTACTAGAACATTTTAATAAAACTAACTAGTATAGTACATATATATGTACACTATTGCATTTATGATATAATATTCCATGCATTTCTTTCATAATCTCTAAATCCTTTTAAGTTCTGGTCAACCTAAAAAATTGATCCAGAACAAAATAAATGTAATATAATTTTATCAAAAAATTTTACACACGTGAGTTAGTTCAGTGTATTTTAACATTTATTAATATTATTAGTCTTGTTAAATATCTGTGGGTATATCTATAACCTATTAAACCACACTACATATCATACACATTGGGACACATTAGAACACCCGCCAGAGCGATGGGCAACCAAGGACTCGTTACACTAAAAGAGATTAAAGGAAGCCGCTCCCGCCAGCAAAACAACACAAGGGGAATGAACTTGAGCCGTAAAATAAGGAAGATTGGGTGACAAGGGGAAGATAATTTATGTATCAGGCGGCCAATCCAAAACCACGGTTTGTCCCGCAACCGAACATCCAGCACAGAATGAAGAATTGGTTTCGAGAGCTCACCTACTTTTAGCGATTGGCGTGCACTGAAATGGCACGCGAGCATGCTGATGTCGCAGAGCAAGTTTTACACCTAGTTACTGGATTAGAGGGCGGAGCCATAGGACACAGTCCATGACTTCTCACATATTGGCAACCCGAAATATAACTACAAGTTAGCCAGAAGTCGGTACATATTTTCCATCACGGGCAAAGAATATAGTTTCCCAGAGTATAACGTGTTCACAGCTTATTTTATAATTTAAT
>JAMPIV010016558.1:60000-121949 GCA_024509875.1 Oreohelix idahoensis | reverse complement strand
CTTTTCATTTATTGACACATTGAAAACAATTTCTGTTGTCAGCAATGATCGCTGTTGTATATATGCGTCATACGACATCACAGTTCAATAGATTCAGAAATTCATCAATCATCGAGTGCTAGTTCACGTGAAGCTGTGATAAATAAATAATAATTTCTTATAACTTCTGCAACAGTGTCAGCTACAGATCTTCAATGTTCATAAACAATAATAAATGCTCCCATTCTGATGCTAGCAGATCAGTTGTATACAATAAGTCCGTTTACTGTCTGCACGTGAATAGCATACATGGGCTACAGGTCAGCTCGACCTTTATAATGTTCCTAAGTCTTAACCATCTGACTTGGACGTGATCTCTGATATAACGAATCCTGGAACACAGACAATAGTCTTGTTGGTCTAGAGCGACCCATATATATTTAACTAGTTCAGGTATACAGATACCGGTGACTTAATCCTAGTCAAAGTACCTCTCCATTTTGCATCACACAGGCGAGCAAATAGGCGACAAAATGACGAACCTCTAGACGATAGCATAAAGTTCGATACAGAGGAATTACCTTATTTCGGAAAATCAACCATGAACATATGCCTCCAGGCAGGCTGCATAATACTGGGAAATAGTCTAGTTAGCTAACTAACTCACTAAGACACTGTATTTCCCTCAGAGAATCACAAGACGCAGGTCGCGTCTGCTCGCTTCTTAAACCATTTCTAAACTGCCCCAACTGGGCGGAACACACAGAACGAACTCCCGGTTTGACATGCGCAGAACGACAATCTCTGAGTTGCCGTTCACAATAAGACGATTCTAAGAACATTCGAGATAAAAGTCTTACACAGTCGCGCCTTTTGTGGTCATGAAAAGAAGCGTTAAGAAAGGTTTCAGACATCTACCATAGTTGACTGATACTACCAAATAAGGAGATGTGGTCACGCTTCGTTCAAGAAATTATAGACCGAACGTGTCTCTATACAAGAGAAGGCAACTCCTAAAAAATTGTAGTTTCGATAACTCGGATTATGTCCCTTTGACCATAGAAAACATAATACACACTTCAGTCAAAAAAATGATCATACATATGAAAAAATGTTTATACAAACGAAAAAATAATAATGATCCGTGCGTAACATTACCGCACCCTCCCTGGAAAAAAAAAATGAAACATTTTTTTTTTAAATCCTGGAGCCGGAAAAAATCTAGGCTCCTAACGCACGTATGATGCGTGGATATATCCCTAACAAATTAGCTCAACGCATGGAGCGACACTGAGATCATATCTCAGATCCTTAGAGAAAAAATTTATCTAAGTATACGCTGATATATTCCAGGAAGGTGCCACCAACACACGCCACAATGATGGCAACAACATAATGACAATCAAATTATTCTCATACCAATATATGAAATTAAATATATTATGTGTTATCATACAATGTGTTGCAAATAGCGGTGTAATTTACTAATATCCCGCACTATATTATTACATTATATAAAGTAACAGTAATTAATAAGTAATACATGTGTTGCTCTACGGTGACATAAAACATTCAATAGAAGAAGATGTGGACATCATCCGCTCCCAATGTAGGACAGGACTTGATATCCTCAAAGTTCCACAATGGACATAAACTCGCAGACTTCAATGATGTGCTGCGAAAAATATCAATAACACAAATCTTAAAGACAACTGGTAAATTTCTTAATACAATCCTGAAAATAATTTATTTAAATGTGGCCGAGTGATCTTTTGGCCCGTATATCACTAACTAAGCCTTCTTAGATAATTACATGGTACAATGTTATAAATTTCCCTCAAAAAAAAAAGTGAGACAAAATCTACTAACATGTCATTATAACATTGGACTGTATATCAGGAAATATATATATATGACAGAAGAATCATGTGGAATCGTGTGGACATCTGGACAGAATGTCTGCCATTACATTATCCGAACCACGGATAGCTCGAACCGAGAAATGAAATGGTTGAAGAGCTATGGCATAACGAGTGGACCTCGAGCTCTTCAAGTTTTTGCTCTGAATAGCAGTAAGCGCTTTCTGGTCGGTTTCCACAATGAAATGTGCGCCTAGAAGAAATCTTTGTAACTTCAGAATAGACCATACCATAGCCAATAACTCACGGTCTAAAACCGAGTAATTCTTTTCTGCAGCGTTTAATTTCCTAGAGATATACATCACCGGATGCAAAGTATCAGAATACTCCTGCATTAGTGCTGCCCCAACCCCTGTTGACGAGGCGTCACTTCGAAGAACAAAAGTCTTCTCAATAGTAGGTAACTTAAGAATAGGTGGAGATGAAAATAGGGCTTTACCCTGGTCCAATGAGGATTGACATTCTTTAGACCAGCGGATCAGATTAGGCGACCCTTTCTTCAATAAAGTAGAAAGCGGTGCCATAATGGAGGACAGATTCGGAATGAATCGTCCGTAGAATTGAATCAAACCTAATAGACTCCTTACTTGTTTCTTCGTCTTAGGGACCGAAATGTTAAGTATTTTTGAAACATTGTGGTCCTCTGTCTTTAAAAGACCATGACCAACCCGATGACCTAGGAAAGAAATCTCGCTAAATCCTATAAAGGCTTTAGAGGGTTTTGCAGTCAAGTTATACTCGCGAAGAGTAGACAGTAATTCGTATAAACCCAAATAATGATCTTCCCAAGAATCACTGAATAGACAGATATCATCTAGGTATGCTATGACATCTGTACGATATGCGAGAATTCGCCGCATCATGCGTACGAATGTAGCAGGGGCGTTCATAAGACCAAAAGGCATGAAATTCCATTGGAATAAACCCCTAGGTGTAGAAAAAGCTGTAAAAGGTTTGGCACGTTCAGTTAGCGGGACTTGCCAATAACCTTTAGACAAATCTAGTTTGGTAAAGAATCTAGAATTAGAAAGTTTATTGAGTAGCTCTTCTAATGAAGGCATAGGTTCAGCATCGAACTTCGTAACTTGGTTCAATTTGCGATAATCTACGCAAATGCGAATGTTATTATCCTTCTTTCGAACAATAACATAGACGAAGAGTATGCTGAAGTGGATGGTTCAATGATTTCCAAACGTATCATTTCATCCAACTCTTTTTTCGACTTGAGACTGGAAATGAATAGGTATTGGATATGGTCTGACTCTGATAGGATTGTGATCAGTTAGCACAATGTCATGTTCTATGACATGTGTGTGTCCCGGGATGTCTGTAAGAACATCCTGAAATGTTTGCAACATCGACAAAACTTGTCGATGTTCCTCAGCGGAAAGATTTGGAGAAACGGTCACGTTTTTCCAAGATTCCGTAGAATAAAGTGGGACCATAGAAAGAGGAAGATTGACATCAGAAAAAGTAGTTTCCTCATCCTGTATAACTGACAGAGATGAGTACTGACCATGAGTTGCTTGTGAATTGTCCGTAGCCTGGAAAATAGGCTGCAAATAGTCAGGTCTTTCATAAAATTCTGTGAGCATATTTATGTGGAAAGTTTTATGCTTTCCATCAATATCGACAACATAGTCGACATCAGAAATTTTGGAGACTATTGCATATGGACCTTTCCATGCAATTAGAAGTCTGTTCTCCCTTGAAGGAAGTAGAACGAGAGCTTTGTCACCTGGACAAAGTTGTCGTAGACATCTATTCTTATTTGCAAACTGCCTTGCCTTTTCTTTAGCAAATTCTGAAGACGAAGTTTTGCTAGTTTGCATGCCTCGATGATCTTTTGCCTAAGAGCAATGACGTACTCATAAGAAGATTGAGTCTCATCTCTAATATAATCGGCAGTGATTAGATCGTGAAGTAAAAAACATAGGGCCGCGCGGTTGCGCGCCAAAGACAAGTTCAAAAGGGGAAAAACCCGTATGTTCATTGGGGACCTCTCTATACGCAAAGAGAGCCGCGGGTAAGACCCTGTCCCAATCCTGAGGATGATCCTCAGTTATTTTACCAAGTAAAGTTTTCAGAGTCCTATTTAAACGTTCGACCAACCCATTAGACATTGGGTGATAGATACTGCTGAGAGACCTTTTAATGTGTAGCATAGACATTACCTGTGACATAGTGTCTGATATAAGTTGAGTGCCATGGTCTGACAATATTTCTCCGGGAAAACCCAAGCGAGAAAATATCAGCCAAAGAGCGTCTGCGATATCAGCAGTTGAGATGCTCTTGAGAGGTATTGCCTCTGGCCAACGTGTGCACATATCGACACATGTAAGGATAAATTGATGTCCTCTAGCCGACTTAATTCTAAAAGGACCGATAATATCTATTGCCATTTTTTGAAAAGGGCGAATAGGAATGTCAGCAGCCTGGATAGGCGCAGCATGTCGTGGTCCTTTAGATTTGACCTCCTGACATACTTTGCAAGAGCGACAGTACATTCGTATGTCCTTGCTCACAAATGGCCAAAAGAAAGCCGCAAGAACCCTCGACTTTGTACGGGAAAAACCCATATGTCCAGCACATTGCGAGTCATGAGCATGTTGCAATATTTGCAATCTCATGCTCTTAGGCACAAGAATTTGTGAATGAGTGGACGTAGTCGAGTCTTGTACCATACGTACAAGTACGCCGTTCTTCATAGAAATCCAAGATTTCCTATTAGTGTTCTGATTAGGATCACCTTTTTTTGCTAGAATGAAGAATTTTTGTAAAGAAGGATCTTCTTCTTGCAATTTGATAAATGAGTCACGTGTAATAGTCAAGTGACTATCTTGGTCATTTACTTCATCATTATTAGTTAATGAAGTTTGAGGTGGATCCAGAGCATGTGCTCTTGTGACCACCGCATTGGTAGCTTCAATGTTTTGCTCTTCCCAAACAGCAATCTGCTGTGGGGTACATTCCCTAACTCCGTGAATACGACCAATAATAAGGTCCGCAATAGGGTTTGGAAGTAGACACGCGTGGACCTCTCCCGTGAAGAAAGGAGTAGCAATGTGTATTATAGCAGTAGGATACTTTTCTAACGTGCCACCAAATGTGACACATTTGATGACTTTTCCTGTAGCACAGGATGGATCTACAAGAGATTGCCTAACGCCGACAGTAGTACATCCAGAATCAAACAACACTGAGACTGGATTACTATTTACTAGCCCCTTATGTAATATAAGAGAACCTCTCCCATCATGAGCAACATTAGCAGGAAGAGCGGGCAAAGGATGACCACAGCTTAAAGTACTAACGGTTTTCGGATCAAATAAAGTACTGCATTGGATACATTTATTTGCCCTACCAAAATCAAAAGATGAGCATCCGATAGCATTATGGTCTTTATCATTATTAACCTGTTTATCTGCTCCCTGAGATTCTTGTTGAACAGAGTTTGTCTGTTGATATCTTTTTCTCTTATGTTGCGATCTACCGCGACCATTATTGCCTCTGCAATTATCATTAAAGTCCCTACTGTAATTTTTATCCTGGTTTGAGTTCCAGTTTCCATAACTGTCATTACTATCTCTATGTTGTTGAGAACCTCTATTATCTTGGTATTGAGGTCTCTGCATAAAATATTTTCCTCTATACCGATTACCTTTGTGAAAATTTCTAAAGTTAACCGGAGTAGAATAACGTGTAGTATTAGGTTGTCTCCAGTTCTGGGAAGAAGAATCACCCTGGAATTGATCACTATGGTTCTGGGCATAATTACGATTACTCTTTTTTTTGAAATTTTTCTGGCTACCCTGAAATTTACGCATAAAATTTGGGCCATAAGGTGCTGCCGAAGCAACTGGCAGACCTTCTTTCACCTTAGAGTTACTAATGGTTATGTGCGGATGCGCAGTAACATACTGGCTACAGTATTCTTCCATTTCTTTTATGTTTTTAGGCTTACGCTCATGAAGAAAAGATAGAAAAGCTTCATTAACAGAAGACATAACCTTATCTCTAAGTAGTAAATCCATAAGAGCTTCAAATGTATTTTCTGTCTTAGACAACTCAACCCATCGTAAAAAAGTAAGACGGATGCCTGAGATGAATTCAGAGAATTCAACTCCAGTTTCTGGTAACATGGTTTTAAATTTAAGACGATATCCGTCCTCGTTAAGTTGGTACTTCTTTAACAATGCCGCCCTGACAACCTCATAGTTGTTTTTGTCAGGCACATCTACCATACTCAACAAAGTCAAAGCATCACCTCTAAGTATCTTGGACAGATGATACACATTATAATGTTTTATCTATATTATGCACATTACATGCACTTTCAAATCTATCTAGATAAAATGTTATATCATCGATTGAGGGATTAAATGCTGGTAGATTAAGCTTGAAATCCTTAGCATTAGTCTTATTTGACACCTTATTTGCCTCATTAGCATTACCAGTGTTCAATAACTTTAACTTCTCTAACTCTAAAGCTAAGATTTTTTCATCATGTTCCATTTTTTGCTTTTCTCTCATCAGCCTCTCTTTGTAACCTTCTTTCTTCAGCCTCAGCCTGTAACTTTCTTTCTTCAGCCTGGGCCTGTAACTTTTTTTCCTTCAGCTTCTTTTTCAAGTCTCTTATTTTCAGCTTCTTTTTCAAGTCTCTTATTTTTAGCTTCTCTTTTTTGTTTTTCCATTTCCATTTGAAATCTTTTTTCCTCCACCTGCATCTGCAGTTTCTTTTGTTCTATTTCAGCCTCTATTCTCTTTTGTTCAGTTTGTTCTTTCATTTTCTTTTCTTCCGACTTCAATGCCTTGGCATATTGAACAGTCGCAAATTCTTCTAATTTATCACCTGTCTTCCCAAGGGCTTTACCCTGCTCAATAAAGTACTCAAATGTAGACATGATGTCCAAAATGTGAGTACAGAACCTGAAATAATTAATTATCTTATTTCAATGTTAAATAGCAACAAGACTTAATAAAGTGCTTGTATAATCTCTATGTTGAACCCAATCTCTGTGGGAAACAGGAGTTGACACCAACTTGTATTATCAAATGTATAATAATATCACAAGTCACCTCTTAATTAACAGTGCACTACCCAAATCAGTGCATAATCATCAGTTATTTATCATAACTGCACTACAATAGTGCATAAGCAAAAAAACACCAGTTTGTTATGATAAGTGCACTATAGACCAATAGTGCATGAGCATATATCAACAATAGTGAAAGCTAACTATGCAAGAACTATGTAAACAATAACAAGACAATGTAAACAATAGCAAAGGTCACCAACAATGTAAACAATAACAAAGATCAAAGTCAATGTAAACAACAACAAAGATCCGAGTCAATGTAAACAATAACAAAGATCAGAGTCAATGTAAACAATAACAAAGATCAGAGTCAATGTAAACAATCAACAAAGATCAAACAATACGAAAAACATTCGCATAAGTCAAATACACAAACAGCAAAACTAAAAAGAAATATGCGAAGATATGACTAACAAATGACGCTACAGTGTATACACAAAAATATACGTAAAGAACTGAATAATAGCAAAGGGGAGACCTACAAATACAAACAATCGAAATCGAAACTAAAAACACAAAGAAAGAGAGAAAAGAAAAAAGAAAAAAAAATATATATATACAAGAAACAGAAATAAAGCACAACTCGTCACAACTAAACAGATATAGCAACGATTGTCGCTAGCAAATTTCACTGTAGGAAATTCGCACAGTCCCTAACGAAAACGCTAACAGTAGAACCTCTGTGACGTGGTATCTTCTACTGTAAGACTCCGCCCAACCGAGAAAACCCGCTGAAATATAAACATATAAATATACAAATAACAAATAACATATAACATATATAAACATGTATCATGAAAACAATAGGAGAAAGTGTGAAAGTACAGAAGGCTCAGTTAGAACATAAGGGCACAGTTCACAAACAAAACAGGCCACTTAACTTCTATAAATCCAGCGTCAGCACGGTGCAGAACAGGATGTAATCAGCATTCTGAGGATAATGATCCAACGTTGATTAACTTCTGCTCCCATAAACAGCCATGACGAAGGAAATGAGCTTCTAATACTGCAACAGTTGTTACGGCACTTGACCTTCTGAATCTTCTAAATTGATTTAACCGGCACTTGACCTTCTGAACCCGCAACAGTACCCCTGAGACCGGAACAGTTGTTACGGCACTTGTCCTTCTTTTCACCAGATCAGGAAATCCATTCGCTCGGTACTTGTCCTTCTAATTTTACATAAACTTCAATATTGCCGAGCAGCGCCGGGTAGTTTCAAAATCAGCAACTGTCAGAAAATCCGGATACTTTCAATAAAATTTCTTGTAAGGTGGTAGTTGATGCTGTAGTTGTATCTAGTATGATGATGATGTCTGGGTTTGCTGACCCCCTTGATAGCTGGAATCAGAGTGAACCAACCTATGGCCACCAAAAATGATATGGTGCGCCAAAATATCAGATGATAGAACCAGCTCTGGCCACCAAAAATGATATGGTGCGCCAAAATATCAGATGATAGAACCAGGGGCCATTAAGGGTGGATTTGTGCTGAAGTGGTAACTTGCCACCCTTATCGACACCTGGTGTTAAAGTGTAAGATGTAGGTGTCTTCTCTGATTTAGGATGTTGCTGTGTATGTGGTAGTGGAACAGTTCAATGGGTTATCACACAGGCAACATGACGTGTAGAGTCATAGAAAGGGTAACTTCGTTGTATAAGTTTCTTTCATTTATTGCACGCCACAAAAACAGTCATGATACTTATGACATCAACATGGTTAACGAGTTCAGCAAGATGATATGGCACATTGAAAACAATTTCTGTAGTCAGCAATGATAGCTGTTGTATATATGCGTCATAAGACATCACAGTTCAATAGATTCAGAAATTCATCAATCATCGAGTGCTAGTTCGTGAAGCTGTATAAATAATAATAATTTTTATAACTTCTGCAACAGTGTCAGCTACAGATCTTCAATGTTCATAAACAATAATAAATGCTCCCATTCTGATGCTAGCAGATCAGTTGTATACAATAAGTCCGTTCACTGTCTGCACGTGAATAGCATACATGGGCTACAGGTCAGCTCGACCTTTATAATGTTCCTAAGTCTAACCATCTGACTTGGACGTGATCTCTGATATAACGAATCCTGGAACACAGACAACAGTCTTGTTGGTCTAGAGCGACCCATATATATTTAACTAGTTCAGGTATACAGATACCGGTGACTTAATCCTAGTCAAAGTACCTCTCCATTTTGCATCACACAGGCGAGCAAATAGGCGACAAAATGACGAACCTCTAGACGATAGCATAAAGTTCGATACAAGAGGAATTACCTTATTTCGGAAAATCAACCATGAACATATGCCTCCAGGCAGGCTGCATAATACTGGGAAATAGTCTAGTTAGCTAACTAACTCACTAAGACACTGTATTTCCCTCAGAGAATCACAAGACGCAGTTGCGTCTGCTCGCTTCTTAAACCATTTCTAAACTCCCCAACTGGGCGGAACACACAGAACGAACTCCCGGTTTTTGACATGCGCAGAACGACAATCTCTGAGTTGCCGTTCACAATAAGACGATTCGAAGAACATTCGAGATAAAAGTCTTACACAGTCGCGCCTTTTATGGTCATGAAAAGAAGCGTTAAGAAAGGTTTCAGACATCTACCATAGTTGACTGGTACTACCAAATAAGGAGATGTGGTCACGCTTCGTTCAAGAAATTATAGACCGAACGTGTCTCTATACAAGAGAAGGCAACTCCTAAAAAATTGTAGTTTCGATAACTCGGATTATGTCCCTTTGACCATAGAAAACATAATACACACTTCAGTCAAAAAATGATCATACATATCAAAAAATGTTTATACAAACGAAAAATAATAATGATCCGTGCGTAACACCTTCATTGGGTGCGTTGGCATACTGTTGTATTTTTCCATCTGGATCATGGTCTTTGTGTCTCTTCTATGGGACAATGTCTGTAATCCAGCAACCTTCTGCATCTCTGTTATTGGTGTAGTTTTCATGGCTCCTGTAATGAGCCTGAGAGCTTGATTTTGCACCTTGTCCAAGGACTGCAGATGTGAGTTAGCAGCTGATGACCATGTTGCTGAGCTAAACTCTAAGTGTGGTCTTATTACTCCACTATAAATCTTCTTTAGATTTCGTTCATTTGCTCCCCAGTTGGTACCTGCCAATTTTCTGAGTATGCCTAGTCGTCTTCGGGCCTTTCCTTCTGCATTTTCAATATGCTTATTCCATGTAAGCCTTTGGTCAAATGTCACCCCAAGATAGGCGGGGTAGCTTTCTTCCTTGATAACGGTTGTCCCTAGGTGTATGTTAGCTGATTTGTCCTTGGGGGCGAGGGAGAACAGTGTTGTGGAGGAAAGAGTCAAGTATTAGCTTAACACTTGATGGTTAGGAGATAAAACAAGTAAGATCTTAACACCTGACGTCTGTGAAGTAACCAAGTACAGCAATCCCCCGCTTAACGCTGTTAATTGGGAGCCGCGCTGGTGTAATGGCTACAACGTTGTACTGGCGACCAGGTGTTCATGGTTCAAACCCGGGCGTCGGCGTTTGAAGAAATGTTTACGACCGGAAATTTGACTGAATAATCTGAACGGCTCCTGCACATAAATCCCGTGTGGATGGGAAGGAGCGAAACTCCTGACCGGGTTGGAAGGAAAGTCCACTGACCCCCCAGCCTCGCAATGACATGTCATTGGGCCAAAAAGGGCTATAAAGCTCGAGTGCCGCTGGTTATAAAAAAAAAAAAAAAAAAAAAAAAACGCTGTTAATTTGTTCTTAAAAAAACCGAGCGTTAAACGAAAATTGATGTCCCATAATAAATACTATATAACAAATTAGTTCGTTCTCAAGGTCAAGAAAGCTGTAAAAATAATAAGTAAAAACTGATACAAAACAAAAACTAAATAGTTAACAGCATTTATTAACCTTGTATAATTATAAAACAAATTAAAAAAAAACAAAATATTATGTATGTTCAGTACTTCCAAAAATATTTTAAAAATATGAAAGCATTTTAATCACTGCTACTTCGGTCGCTTGCGGCAACAGTCGTCACGGCGGAGCTGTCTTCATCATCAGACGACTGGTTAGCAGAAGATTTTGTAGGTGTTGAAAAGTTTTTTCTGGCTCCAGATGTAGAAGGCACGGCTACTTGGTCAATGGGGGCAGAAGATATTGGAGAAGACTTTAAAAAAAAAAGAAAACAAATCGAGCTTGCTTTGCTTCGCCACCTTGTCTTTCTCTTCAAGAATCAACTTGTTGTAATTAAGATTTTGTTCTATGTTATGGATTATCACTGACAATGTTTCGTGGCCATCCCATCACCTTAAATGAAAGTTATATTTCTGCCTCCCACGGAATTTTGCGCACAGCTTAAGGTCGAATTTTTAAAGCGTATAACGGATATATGGCATGCAATAAAAACAGCGCTATATTGAAAAAGCGCTAATCGAACGACGTAAGACCACGGGATTGGTGTAGTAGTTAACATTTGATGGTTATGAAGTAACCAAGTAGAGTTTAAATACATAACCATACAGCGCTATAAAAATAATAGTTGCTGAATCACCTTCAGCTGGGGAGGGGGCCTCAGAAAACACGAGTCAGTATTTCCTCACAGTTTAGGCGGTAGAAAAAAAATAATTAATTACAGCTTAGATGACCTCAGTTGTTATGCTTGCTTTACTTTAAAAGCCGGCGAGGGTCCCTTAAATAGCTGTGAAGCATCATTTATCTATTTTCAGCTCTGCCAAGAGAAATCTTGAGCGAAGGTTAATACCTTTGAAGACCCTTATTATTATATACTACTCGTCAAAAGTCAAGGGCCACCCTATTATTTTCAATACACTTTTATATAAGCGCATAGAATGATTAAATGAAGGAAGTTTTTTAGTAAAAATGGGTGCAATATCTTCCTCTGACAGTCCTCTATGCACGTTAAGCATAAAAACAACTCACCGACAACCTTGGTGATCACGTGCAATTTGGTTTGCTGACCATAAATTCACATTTTTTATCTGTTTTTTCAAACTTCCGTACAACCAAACAGGTGAAGTAATCGTGCTGATTGACATTCCACGTGCAATGGCGACTTTTCGTGAACAGAGTTCACTCTTAATTTGTTTTACAATCAGCAGACTTAAGGTAGTTTCATCACTTGCAAAAACCATGCCACCGAGAAGAAGTCTTGACACCTTACAAAGAATGAGGGCTATAGCGTGGGTTGAAAGTGGTTTATCTGTCCGTGAGGTTGCTAGACGGCTTGCAGTGTCACACTCTACTATCCAAAGAATTTTGGAGAGATTTCAGGCCACAGGAAGTGTGGAGCATCGCCACCGGCCAGGTCGCCCTAGATGCACCAATAGACATGATGACCGGTACTTCTTGTTGTCAGCCCTGCGCCATCGAACAGTGACTTGTTGCACTCTACGATGTCAGCTGAGACAAACTGTAAACGTTAATGTCAGTCAAAGCACCATTCGCAGACGTTTACATGAATTTGGACTGGCTGCTCGACGTCCTGCAGTCAGAATCCCTCTTACTCCTGCTCATCGCAGAGCC
Source organism: Oreohelix idahoensis (assembly GCA_024509875.1). Lineage (NCBI taxonomy): Eukaryota > Metazoa > Mollusca > Gastropoda > Stylommatophora > Oreohelicidae > Oreohelix > Oreohelix idahoensis. The sequence goes on along the minus strand of JAMPIV010016558.1, from coordinate 109,402 downwards.
CGTGTTGCTTGGTGTCGCGAACACATCCGATGGACAAGGCAACAATGGAGTCAAGTTCTCTTCACTGATGAATCTCGCTTCACTGTGTCATTCAATGATGGCAGGATTCGAGTTTGGAGACGACCAGGAGAACGATTTACTGATGACACAATTCGAGAGGTGGATCGTTATGGTAGGGGTTCTGTCATGGCCTGGGGAGGCTTCTACAGTCACGGCAGGACCTCACTTTACATCATCCAAGGCAACTTGACCGGCCCAAGATACCAGAACGAAATCTTGATACCAATTGTTCAGCCTGCTCTGGAGGCCATAGGTGGTAATGCCATCCTCCAAGATGATAAAACTCGACCCCATAGAGCTCGTGTGGTGAATGAGTTTGTTCAGCAACATGGGACCACCAGGATGGCGTGGCCAGCTCATTCACCTGACCTTTCTCCGATTGAGCACCTCTGGGATGTCCTTGGTCGAAGATTGTCAACAAATCACCCCCTGCCAATGGATGTTGCACAGCTGACTGCATTTCTGCTTCAGGAATGGTGTGGTTGGTTTTGATGTTAAAGAAAATAATCAGTACGTGTCTACAGAGTGAGGTCAGCTATGTAAGTCCCTGAGTCTAATACCGTAGTTGATGAGAATGTTCTCAGGGTACCTAACTGCTACCACTCTACGATCTCACTCTGCGATTTATTTTGGGTATCTAGTGTTTGTGAGCTGATTTAGATGGCTTGGTGTCTAGGGTAATGAAAATGTAGTGACAAATGCGTTTGACAAACACAATTTTAACTCACTAAAATCGAATAAAACAAGACTGGGTTTAACGTTATGATATATGTACAATTTTAATTTCCTGTCCCTCAAATGTTTTAGGACAGGAATGTTTAAAACTTAAAAAGTGAAAATGTGGTTTTCTACCAACTTAAATGCACATGAAGGACATCTGTCTCATAAATCTTAATATTTTAATGTTTATAAACTTTTATTCCCTGTTGGAAAATACTGTTCTATGAAGAGTCAATATTGGGAACGACTGGTTGTTACAATCATCTCACAAACTGTCTCTGAATAGGGTGGAGGTTAAATATATTTGAGTCTGCATGTAAGCCCGCAGGATTTAGGCTTATCTTAGAATCCTTGTAGACCCTGGTTGACTTGCTCAAGAACACTGCACACTGCTTCACTACAGTGTATACTGGAGACTGCTAATACTCGTAGGATTCGATATAGAAACAAATGGTAGGTTGCCTCAAATTCTGCAGCTCCGTCTTCTGACCAACTTGATACTGGGTGTTGAAACCCGCAATCAATGAAATAATTCACACAATTTGTTAAAATTTAACAGGCTATCAATGGGTCAACTCTAGATAGCTGCTGCTTCAGACGCAAAGGCAATTCGGTCACTTAATTGCTCTGCTTTGAACCTTTTACGTGTATGAAATATTTTCTCATGTGGTACCTATGCGTTGCAAAAGCATTAGTTTTATTTCCCTCTATGTCTATACTAACATTAGCCAATCAGTTTAAACTTCGCCGATTTGACTTGCGTCCAAAAACAACGCGTCTAGAAAAAAAATGTAACTTCCCAAGTTTTCAAAATCGAGAGGTCATCAGTGCGTTCGTCTGTCTGTTGTCAATTTTTATTTTATGCAATAAACTCAGTCACTTTTGAAGCGAATTAAAAGATAGAAAGTGATGTTTAATCAGGCTAGTGTCCTTTATCTAGCCAGTATATTTTCATCTACGTCTTATCTAATTTTGCATCTTTGTACTTTTCTCTTTATTTATTCTGAACAAAATACTTTTACACTAAGTCTAGATACGTTTTGATAGGAAATAGTATAGTATTGAATAAACAACATTTTCGTCTTTAATTCCATTCTTTCCTTTCCTTTTATTCATCCTTTTATAGAATGCAATACATTTTCTAGGTTTCTGTCTTTCTTTAGCCCCTTTCGCTCCCCTGCACGCATATGTTTCAGTAGTTTCAGTTTGAAAATACCCAAGTGGGTTTTGACTTTTTCCATGCTAACCCCCCTCTTCTCTCTATTTCCCGTCTTTTTTGAAACGAAACATGTTGGCCGACTGCCAAAACGGCTTTATGTTATATTAAAAAAATTAGGACGGAGTGACGAAAAAGCCTGTAGTAAGGGGGTGGGTACCATCGCGTTGCGTTAATAGTTTCAAAATGCAAGCCGCTCGCTGGCGTTTTTGAAAATGCGACGTTCTGAAAAAACGATGTCTAACGACAACTGTCGCATGTTGTTACTAATAATAGATTCTTAGAATACGTTAGTTAAAAAAAATTCAAGGAGTGTCCAATATTTTGCATTAGATTTTATCGACCTTGACAATTTTCAAATTTTTTAATAGTAGCGGGTTAGAAACGGTAACTTTACGTCCCTAGAATTGGACTTTTGAGAAACATGTGCAGGGTAGGGCAATGGTGGCGGGATCTGTGGAAAATCTCTCTTGGCGTATTGAAGAAAAATTCAAAATGCGGTAATCTAATTATATTTGGGCGAGTGTATCACGGATATCTCACTACAAATGGCAAGCTGTTCCTCAGGATACTCTTCGGACCCTTGTGGGCTCGATGCATCTACGCTGTCTTGAATGCCTTGCTGCAAACGGTGGTCATACCCGATTTTGAAATGTCTATTATCCAATATCTATTGTGTGACTTTTGAAAAGGTGGGTGACACACTTCACAGCTTCATTGCGTTTGAATGTGTGTTTTCATTTCTTTACGTGACATGTCAATTTGGTATTTAATAAATGCCCTTTTGACTGATACCAATTACGTTTACAAGTGTATATCAGATTTGTTTTATGGTTTCAACCAAGGTTTTTCTAAGTGGCCCTTGATTTTTGACGAGTAGTATACTTGAAGTTTGGCCATTGTTGGACCACAACTGCGGAGCAGGGGAGACAATCCCGCTGCATACACCTCTTTCTCTCGTTATACTGCTACTATTGCTGCTGCTACTTCTTCAACAACCATCACCAGTTTCGTCTTTTTTGCGCATCGCATGAGGGCAGAATGTCAGACGGGCCTGCGTGCTCAATTCTCAACCCTGTGAAAATAAAGTTCGTTTGTTCGTTCGTTTCTCCTACGCAACATCTTCTTCTTGTACTTCTTACACCTGTTCCTCTGCTACTACTATTTCTGCTTCTGGTATTACAAAAACTACTACTATTTCTGCTTCTGGTATTACAAAAACTACTACTATTTCTGCTTCTGGTATTACAAAAACTACTATTATTTCTGCTTCTGATATTACAAAAACTACTACTATTTCTGCTTCTGATATTACAAAAACTACTACTATTTCTGCTTCTGGTATTACAAAAACTACTACTATTTCTGCTTCTGGTATTACAAAAACTACTACTATTTCTGCTTCTGGTATTACAAAAACTACTACTATTTCTGCTTCTGGTATTACAAAAACTACTACTGTTTCTGCTTCTGGTATTACAAAAACTACTACTATTACTGCCACTACCATTATTTCCGACTTCTGTTACCCTTCGATTTAATGCATCGTCGTGGGCCATATGGCCCCCCCCCCCCCCAGAGGCCGTATTTTACTTTTTGGAGGCTACAGTAAGTGCCCTATTTCTAGGGGGGGGGGCACAATATATACTTTATGTCTTTAAGAATGGTGTTTGCTATTCCACAATTATGTCCGCATAGAATTAATCATTTTTGTTAGCTACTACGCGTACAAATACTTTGTCTTTATATGATACATATGTAGAGTAATAAACAGTGCAGATAGTAAAGTACCTTTATTCCAGCTAACAGCGACTATGAGGCTGGTCACAGAGGCAATGAGACACAGAAGGGAGCCATGAGCAAATAAAGGTTGAGAACCCTTGGTCTTAGGCAGTGTTTCTGAACAAGGGTTTGGGTGAACTCTGGGGTTCCACAACATATCCTCAGGGGTTCAGCAAGAAATCATGGACACGGTAAGTAAAAACGTCGAAATACCGTGAAACGTTTCAAATATCGTTCTTTTTTTAAGGGCTGTATTAGTTGTGCAAGTGTGTCTTTGTTTGTTTCGCATTGTATCGATAAACATCACAAATATATAAAAAATGTAAACGTTTGCACGATCAGTAACTATTTGTATTTATTTGAAGTTAAAGAGACATGTTTCCGTGTCTGTAATAGTTTGTAATACGTTTTTAGAGATAAATACAGAAGCAATGTCATAAAAGTACATCCCATTTTTTTTTTTTTTTCTATAACCAGCGGCACTCGAGCTTTTCCAGCTCTTTCGGCCCAATGACATGTCATTGCGAGGCTGGGGGGTCAGTGGACTTTCCTTCCAACCCGGTCAAGAGCTTCGCTCCTTCCCATCCACACGGGATTTATGTGCAGGAGCCGTTCAGATTATTCAGTCAAATTTCCGGTCGTAAACATTTCTTCAAACGCCGACGGCCGGGTTTGAACCATGAACACCTGGTCGCCAGTACAACGTTGTAGCCATTACACCAGCGCGGCTCCCAAGTACATCCCATAAAAAGTATTCACTTAAATCCGGCAACGAGGGACGTGAAGTAGGTCGTTAAGCAATTTGCTTGGATGTTTGATTCATTGGTGTTTAATGTACTTTAAGGTCTTTCGCTATTTGGTAAGTTTGTAAATTTGTTTTGGACATTTTTTTGTGAATTAAAAAAAAAATGACTGCCTGTTAAAGCATTGAATATCGATTACTTTTTTTTGGACAGGCATTTAGAATTTAGTATCTTCACAGGACCGTCGAAGTTGAAAATATATAGATGTAATTGAAAAGAAGTCTTGTCAGCGAAGGAGAGGCAGAAGAAAAAGAAAAGGAATACACAAATATCATAGCTAAGTACAAGTAAAACAGATGACTGACTACAAAAATATCATAGCTAAGTACAAGTAAAACAGATGACTGACTACAAAAATATCATAGCTAAGTACAAGTAAAACAGATGACTGACTACAAAAAAGAAAGATCTTCTTTTTAATGACAGTAACTTGGCCATGGGTTTTACACGCACTGCACACGAAAGTGCTCCGTCTCATTGTGCATTGTGTACAGGAAAGGTCGAATTATTCATAATGCACACTAAGCTCGTGCTAAGCGTCCCTCCTTCCAGCCCTCCCCCCACAAAAAAAAAAATTAAAAAAAATGAAATAATTTAAATGAATTGTTGATGGTAAAATTTAATTAATTATACGTGGCCATTGTGGTCTGCATTTGCAATTATGTCAACCCTGGTATTTTCCCACTTCTTACCCGTTCAATTATTCATTGTCCAGTCCAGGCGTGTCTGCGATGCAGAATAAAAGTACTAAGTAAGGAAATGTAAAGCATGGAAATTTTACTATAATAAAAATAGATAATTTATGTTTGTTAAATTCTTGGGCCTAATCACGGATTTCGCAGTAAGAAAGTCGAAAATCAAACTAATTTAAATAAGCATTTAATACGACTGTCATTTCAGTTCAAATAATAAGTAACAGTCTTAACATTAAAAAAAAAATATGTTTAACATCTTGTAGGAAAGGGAGAGAGGCACTATAATATTTTAATTTCTTAAGACCCTTTAAGGCCTTAATCCAGCAGTGTGTGTGGGATAAATTAACTAACACAGATATGGCTCCGGCTAAGTTAAATCGACACATCACTACTAATCACGGCCACTTTTCAAATAAAGTAATTAATTACATTCAAAGACTTTTGGATTCAAAGCCAAACAACTTTTTTTAAGGAGAAAGTAACTAACATTCAATAGACTTAGTAAGTAAGCTGTTTAGTTTCTGAGCTAGTTGCACGAAGCATTAAAAATCATATTATATCTAAAAGCCTAATAATCACTTAATCAATTCACTACAGCTTCTTTTCAACAAACACAAGCCAAGTCCTCCTGTCACGTGACACCAGCTCTAGTTCTCCTGTCACGTGACACCAGCTCAAGTTCTTTCCACGTCATCCTCATCATTTTCACTTCTGTCTCCAGTTCTCTTCTCCGTGTACTTTTTGGTCTACCTCTGCCTCTCTTACCCACAGGGTAAGTTGATCATCATCATCATCATCATCATCATCATCATCATCATCATCATCATCATCATCATCATCATCATCATCATCATCATCATCATCATCATCACTACCATCATCACCATCATCATCACCATCATCATCATATCACCATCACCATCACCACCACCACTACCACCACCATCATCACCATCATCATCATCACTACCATCATCACCATCTTCATCATCACTACCATCATCACCATCATCATCATCATCATCATTGTCACCATTTCCTGCACCGGTGGTTTTTGTGGCATCTTGTTCTACATAATGAGGTTCCCAGCCCCATCCATAACCTCATGTTAGAAGCTTTCTACGACATGCCTCCTTCTTCAATATAACCGAGGTTAAATGGCTTTCAGGATAATTATTTGAACTGCGACAGGAATTCCTGCTTTTCTTCAAAGATAAAAATGAAGGCAGCTTCTCTGACTTTCTTGAAGATAAAAAATGGCTGCTGGGAGTAGCCTACATAGCAGATATATATCAGCAGTTAAACAACTTGACCTCCAGCATTAAGCGCCCAAAAGGAAACATTACAACTTCCATAGACAAAGTCCAAGTATTCAGGAATAAGCTTATCCAGACACCCATTGCCCTATCGAAGAGCTAAAACTATCATCCACAACAAGTATAAAAATCAGTGGAAGGAGGAAGGGGATATACACAACAGAGATGACCCAATCCACCAACTAAACAGACACCAACAGACCACCATTTTCCGCCTGAGAACTGGCCTCGGCAGATTACTTGGCCATCTCTATCGCCTCAGGATTTCTCATACAAATGAATGCCCATGTGGAACTAGAATCCAGACCCCCGAACACATTCTCCAAAACTGTCCAACCCATGATGACTTAACGACGTCTGACTTGGCCAAGGGGTGCTGAGCTCCAGCAGAAGCTATGGGGCTGCCGAGCCGACCTGGACAAGATTGGACTTAGTCCTGGCGACAGGCCTGCAGACTTAGCATGGCTAGAAACTGAAAGCAGAAGAAGAAGCAGAAGAACGAATAAGCTTGAGATTGTAACAAAGCGCCTTTCAAGTAGAAATATTGAAATGTTATCGCTCTTACGTCATGTTGAGAGACATGCAGATTATAGGGATGTGATCACATTAATTACTAGTTATTTGATACTTACTTACTTGGTCGTTCCTTTTCCACCCTGGGGTATAGAGGTAAACACTGGATACAGTGTTAGAAGAGCTTGACAAATGCAGTGCGATTCCAATTTGAGAGTAATTTAAATTTTCGCGAATTAGAAATACCGAAGACTGGAGAAAAATGTGAATATTATCGCGATTACTTTTAACATTCATAATATCATATTGTTCTTTTATGTTGTTATGCACGTTTTGTTATGTTTTTCATGAAAACTGTAATCAGTTGTTTAAAAAAAATTATAATGTACTTTGCAGATGCATCTCCCTAATTGTAACTGTAGCCATTACTGACTATGGGGATGATGTACCTTTGAAGTGTTAGCTCACAGGTGTTATTTTTTTACCTGATGTTTCCTTCAGCGTGTTTTTTTCTCTTCTGCTTGTTGTCAACCAATCAATACCTTTTAGATCCCTATGGAGCATAGGCTTTCAACAAACTCATGCCAAGTCCTCCTTCTGCTTGTTGTAGGGGCTTTTTTTTCGCCCAATCTGCGGTGGTACCATAGGAAGCATCTCAACTTGATGCGATCTGCAGCTTCGTCACTCCCACGTTGCTGAATTCATGTTCAATGCCTTCATGTCTCTCTTGCACACATGTTTGAACCTCCGCTGTGGCCGCCCGGCTGTTCTTTTGTCATCTGCCGGTTGTCAGTAGAAAATATCTTTGTGAAGGCTACTGCCTTTCTATGCGGGAAAATGTTCTCAATTTTGCGCGAATCTCAAATTGCGCATGCGTTTCTGGTGGTAATAGCGATTGCGCTGTACTTCCCTTTTTTTTGTCAGTGTGGCTGGCCGTTTAAAGGAATAGAATGTCAGTAGAAATAGAATGTATTAAAAAACGTATCAAATCTTTCCCTGAATGACTCACTGAATATGGGTCGTAATATTCGGCGAAGGTTTCCCTTATAGTGAGTTTCAAAAGAAAGATAGGGAAGATAATACAGCAACTTAAATTCCTCCTGCGTAAGAGTGAAACAGTGATCATTTCAAGAGGGGATTAGGTCTGCTGGCCACCTTGATTCTTCTGTTACGTGTTGAAAATAATTTAATAAAGTAAGCCCCCATAAAACAATACAAAACAAACAATCAGACACATACATCAACCATTAACAACAATCAATGTACTATACACTGAACACGAAAGGTGCAGTGAAAATTACAAAGAAATGTTATTTATTAAGGAATGGGAGTACACTGAATGAATGTATGACGTTAAAGATTTTGACTGAATAAACACGTGATGTATGCGAGTATCCATCACACACGCTAGTGTCAGTATTTAATTTAACAGAGTTTTTGTGTCACTACTGTTTCATCATAATTATGTGTAGGAGAGTAGTGAGTTCCAGTGCGGATATCAACTTAATGTCCAGCGTCGAATCTGCATATAGTGTAGGGAGGTATCTTCAGGCTCAGGGTTTCCCGGCTCTTCAATTTAACCACATGATAAATGGAGATCTTCTTTCCTGATTCGAACTTGATAGGGAATAAAAAGAAACAACTAGGCGCTGTAAGTACTCCCATCTTCAAGAGGGTTTTTTTAATGTCGACATAATTCACTTGTTACAATATCAAATAGTGACAATATCCTATTAAGCTTCTGGTTTCATAGACAACCAATTTGCAGTAAAAAGGGAAGGAACCCGTTACACGCCCATTGAGGCATATTGGGAATATAGTGTTAGGCCCATATTTTCTTGACCGTCGGCACACTAGGGGTGATGTGGTCAGCATCACGCCGGCCGCCTTAACTTTCCCAGAGTTGCTCTGGTACCCATTTGGGGCTGGGACGACCCAGTAGTGCTCTGAAAATGTCTGTTTATCTCCTAAATTGTTCTTTTTTCTTGCACAGTCTCTGATGAGCTGTCACTACCTTCACAGTTATTATCTTGACACTAACGCTTCTGCTCCATTGTGAGCACAACAATATAAAAAGTGTATCAACAAATGTCCATCCTAAACAGAGGTGAATCTAATAATCTAATAACCACGATTAATGTGGCTGTTATGCCTGCCGTAAAATAGCGATAGGCGATAGCAATAAATTTCCCCTTTTATTCATATAAATTACGTCTGGTAACATGTCAAGTTTCCTGATGTACAATAAAGTAAGGCTATGCCGGCAAAGTACATCGACTTATATCCCAAACATTATTGGGGTATAACACCTATACAACATATAAGCATCCATTACACCACAAATGTTATAAATCACAAGTTATATATGAATTATACATAATATACCAAAGTAAAATAAAACAGAAACTTACCCCCTCAGCAAGGAATTCGTTTTCATGGCTGGCCCAGAAAGTTAATATATGCTCTCTGTTACTTTTGCCTATTCGTTGAATTGACCCAAGAATTGGCAAAGAAATAGTGAAGAATGAGAGTTTTGTCTCCCAATATAAAGAGTTTGTCGACAGAGAATTTCGCTGGTAATTAAGTTGCCATCTGTTAGAGTTTTGCATTTCGCGGGACTGAATCAGACCTACCATTATTCTAGTAAAGAGTGTAAGATTTACGATTTCCTCCAAGTTAAGAAGATACTACTTTTAATTAGTACATATGCAGGTCTCAGAAAGAATTTATCACGGTGGGTACGGGCATTTGCTTACCCAAAAAAAATGTAATTACAGTAACTGAGCCTAAACTACTTCTACAACCGCCATAAATATCTTGGGGCGTACAGGTGTCTGGCGACTGAACTGGGTGCAGGGTTTTTCCCAGGACGAAAAATGCATTGAGTTTGTTACAGTCAATAGAAATGTTTGTTTAGGATAGGACCACGTTTGTTGTGTTCTCACCAGATTGACTCAGTCTGGAAGAAGAACAATAGACTGAACTACAGCGCGATTGAACTTTGAAGGTAATATTCATGAGGTGTTACCTGAAATATTTACATTTCAGTAAGAGAAGAGTTTATTACGATCTCAACAAAAGCAGTGGACATTTGACTCGTTTTCAACTGCATATACATTGACAAGTGTCTTTGTTGCTGCTAAAAACTTGTAGCAACTTATTCTGACCATGCATTCTGACTAGATTCATTTTTTAATGCATGGGAAGGAACTCATGAAATTGTAGTCACTTTTATTTCTACAGTCGTCTAATCTTGATAGCTATCGTTAAGAAGTTGTCTTATCTTGATAGCTAGGGTTGCCGATAGCTGTGTGAACGATTTTGAGTCACGACCATATATGGAGTGCTCAGATCGTCAGTTCTTTGAAAACAGTTGGCAATCGCAATGTTTCAAGATTCATTTCCTTTTAAGGTAATAGGTCTTAAGTCGAACATTGTAGAACATTCTGCGTTTCGTAAATTGGCCTGAGTTGTATTCGATTCGCGTTTTCTGCGCATGTCCCTTTTTGTGGCGTTGGTAAAACGATTTCCGCCCAGGTCAGTCTGTGCTGAGAAGCTATGAAGGCGAGACGTAGCTATGTGCTAGTCTTCGCTTAGTTTATTCAGGAAGGAGTCCTCATGATTGTTGTTCCTATCTTGAGATGATATATCTCTGTGTTATTCCTAATGCCTGGAGGCATATGTGATTATTCATTTAATTCCTTATGAACAGGTAATTAAATCCCTTTTTTGGCTGAGTAACTTTATCGCCATCTTGTGATGTTGACTTTTGCTTAGCCTGCCTTATTCTAAAGTCTACGATATGACTAGTTTGCTCAGCTCATGATCCACTTAGATTGTCACGCATCGATTGATGCCTGTTCTACGGACTATTTGCTTCCTGAACTTTGTTGATGGATCTAGGTTTGATACCTTTGCTGTTTGCTGGACAATAGAGGACGATAATGTGGCGCTCAAAAGACATGCCTGTCTTGTTGAGGTCAAATCGAGGAGACCATCTTTAATCTCCTAGTTGATATCTTCTAGCTCTTAAGGAAAGGGGGAAGTTTACTACCTGACTACATGTACAGCGGCTTTACGATATCCTAAAAAGGCATATAATGCACATTATTTTGATGCTGTCTGCTGTGCCTGTTGAATTGACGACATATGTAATAATGACTGTTTGATCGTACCTATGATGTACCTGCTTGTTTATGTCTACACACTTCGTCATTGTGGCGTTTATAATAAATTATACAAAACCGTCACTAGCTGTTGCAAGCATCATTGACTTTTCACGTCGTGAGTTAACGTGACGTCCTTGTGTGGATTGACTTGTTCGTAATGCTCACTGTCTGTATACACATCTACATCACACTTAAACCAGACTACAGACACCAAGTTACTACGCCTCATCATCCCTGGTGTCTGAGGGTGGCACACTACTCCGCAAAGGCCTGGATTATCATACCTTGAGAGGAGCAGATGAATTACAACACCCTCAACGTTGTGTGGCAAATGCGACATCCTCCACAGAACATTTATCAACACATATAATACTTACGCAACATTTGCTACGCTACAGTCTTCCTATTTTTAAAATGTTTATATCCACGCTTGTATCAATTCGATATAAAAGGTAAAGGTAGTCCCATAGCAGATACTATCGTAGGGGAGTGAAGTGTTAGAGACTTCACTACATTAGATCCAGCATAGGTTAATACGGTTAAATACGTCATGCATCTTACGTTGAGTTGTAATGATAATGTTATATAGCATTTTATGCAATCAAATGAGAGTTAATTGTCTTTAATTGGACGTTTGTTTGATAAACATTAGTTGGATTGGAGAGAAGAAATAAATACTAAAAATAGGAAGGGACTTTTCAAGCAAGCAACTAACCTAGCAACCAGCCTACCTACCTACCTAGCAGCCAACCTACCTATCTAGCAACCAACCTACCTACCAACCTACCAGCTTACCTACCTACCAACATACAAACTTACAACTATCTCCTTACCTCACTACCTCACTACCTACCTACCTACCAATTTACTTATCTACCAACTTACCTACCAACCAACTTAACTACCTACCAGCTTAACTACATAACAACTTACCTACCTAACAACCCACCATCCATCCATCCAACCACCCAACCACCCAACCACCCACCCAACCAACCAACCAACCAACCAACCAACCAACCAACCAACCAACCAACCAACCAACCAACCAACCAACCAACCTACCTACCTACCTACCTACCTATCTACCAACCCACCAACCAACCAACCAGCCTATCTACCAACCTACGTACCCACCTACCCATCCACCCACCTCTCAGTCTGTCTGTTTATTTATCGATCTATTTATCTGGCAACACTGGCATCACTTTACGAATACACTGTCTCAGCAACAAATTAGCAGTAGGGTTTCCGCGTGTTGTGAAAAATTATTGCAGGGGTTCCAGCTATGTAAAAACGTCTGGGAAACACTGGTCTAAAGTATCCATCATTTCTCATCGGTTTTTTCATTAATTGCTTTAATTCCGTTGTGATGGCGCATGTAATTTATATCTCCTCAACAAGGCTAGCATCAATACTTTTTTCTTTACCAATCATCATCAATCACCATCATCAATTGTGACGAAATGGACGACCTCTTCACGATTTTTGGGTCTCTCCGGCAGTATCGGTACATTTGTGGTACTGATTTTTATTATGTGCTGTCAATTATCGCACTTTTCTTTTTTTCTCTCTTGCTTTCTTTCTTTCCTCGTTATTTTTCTGCTAAGTAGCAGATATCTGATTTTATCAAAGCACCCTGTAGGTGATAAATATCACATTTGCAAGGAGCTGCTGATATAATACATCATATTTGCTTGGCGCTACCCAGATTTGTTGGTTATAGGCGCGGCACATTAACACGTACATCGGCCAGCGCTATCGGCTTAATCACTGATAAGACACGGAGTTTGCGTACTCATACGACAGATAACGAGATTACTGTCTGTGTGACACCTGTAAACAGGGCTTGAACGAATCAGGAACATAGCAAATAGTTGCAAGCATTAGATTACAACGGCTGTAACAATATAAATCTCTAACACACAGAACAGGAAACAAAACCCTAAGAGCAGAAATAAGTAAAGCAAATCGTTCTGTATTGTTTACTTGTTAATTTCTTGCTAATTATTGCCCTCATTACCAGCTAAGGGTCACGTAAGCTTTATATCTGTACCTCAGAGAATTGTGGCAGAAGATCTAACGCACTCTCGTGATTCTTACTTCGATTTGCACTAAGAGATTGGTAATGTCTTTTATTTCTTCTATCTTCTCTTCCAATACTCCTTACGAATTGACTCTTGACATTTCGTACATATTTTACAAAAGGTCTAAACTATCCATCAAATAATCGCGTTATGATAATGTTATTGCAGAATATCATAAATGCTTCTAGTTTGATGCAATCCCAGATGTCTTGGGGTCCGTGAATTGATTTTAGAGGGTCCGTGCATATAATTTAAAATGGACGATTTTTAATTACGCTTTTAAGCAACTGTTTTTCCAAGAAGGGGTCCATAGCCTTCGTTGGACAATCAAAGGGGTCCATAGCCTTCGTTGGACAATCAAAGGGGTCAATAGCCTTCATTGGACAATCAAAGGGAGTCCATAGACTTCATTGGACAATCAAAGGGGTCCATAGCCTTCGTTGGACAATCAAAGGGGTCAATAGCCTTCATTGGACAATCAAAGGGAGTCCATAGACTTCATTGGACAATCAAAGGGGTACATAGCCTTCATTGGACAATCAAAGGGGTACATAGCCTTCATCCGACAATAACTTACTTACTTAGTCGTTCCCCTTCTACCGTGAGGTGTAGAGGTTTCGACAATAACAGGGGAGGTTAAGTAGGAAGTACAAAGGAGGTTTGAGATGCCTCCGAGAAAATTACCCACAATCGCTGCCTCACTGTTTAAAACAGGGGTTCTTAATCTTTCGTGGACCTCTTTGATTGTCTGGTGACGGCTACAGACCCTTTGTTAGAAACAAATATATATTTTACATTTATTACAAAGAATAATACATTTATTACACAGGAAAATAGTTAAACTGACATACATAAATATTGAAATACCGAAAAACAATCTGTAAAAAGAATATATTTCTTGACATACACAAATCCGAGGTAAAATTTTGGTGAAAATAAAATTTAGGTTTTTAAATTATGTGCACAGATACCCCCCCCCCCCCCCCCCACACACACACACCTACACACACCTACACACACACACACCTAGAAATCCTGGATCCTCAATGGATCACGTGGTTTGGTTTGGTTTGTTTTTAATGACCATCTTCATTGCACACGGACAAGTCCATCAGTGCTCCGATCTCTTCCCTTAGATCCCACAAAGAGGATCTCAGCACAGTGCACGAACTCCGTAGCTAGGATCCCAATGTGTGTATAAACAAATCACACATTCTATAAATAATTTTGTGGTGGGTAGCTTTTCTTAATTGTCACATAATTTTTGGTCGATCTTTTATCCTCTCCGGCAGCATTCAGTTACTTTTGTTGTACTGATTACGTGAAATTTCAGTGGTCGGCACATTTCTTTCTCTGCTATCAAGCAGATATTTGATATTTTCAACTAACCTTACACTCCTTTCAGTAATAGTTATCATGTTTGTTTGCCCGCTTGACCTTGTTACTAGTAGGCGGATGGTACAACCTTAACCGACAATCCGTTGGTAGACATTCTCGTATACCAGAAGTTGGGTGCCTGTTTCACACGGAAAACGGCCAGCAAAGGTTGATTATCGATGATAAGACTAGTGTGACGTCTTAACCCAGATGGTAATACGATGAATTTTTGTTTGCACTTGGACGGGGCGATAATTTTCAGCCAGACACACCTGAGCGGAAATGTAATAAGTTTCCGGCAGAATTATTACGAAGACATTACTTGTGTTAATATAGTGAGTGGTGTTTGTAATCATTGACGAAAATATTGGAATGTCACGATTGCCATATATGGAAGACGTGACCTTTACAATCACACACAGAATTCCTATGAGGAAGTTATTTGAATAAACCCCATCATAAACACGAATGTTTGAAACTATTGGCCAGCACTCGAGATGTAAACATAACAATATTTCTGACTGAGGCCTGGTCTAATAGTAAACAACACGTGCCAGGAACGAAAAGGGGAAAATAACACCAGACCTGCCAGAGTTAAGAATACAATCAGAATTCATTGATCGGACCGGACTTGTTTAAGCCTCTTGAGGACTTAAAAGTCCAGGAAAACTCTGCTATTATTAGCAAAGAAAACCGGAATCTGAGGAATCTGAAACACGGAGTCAAGGTGGGAGCTTATTATAAAGTAACAACCCCACAACACGTGTAAGAGGCATCTTCAACAAGTTGCCGTAACTCTATCTCTGAGCCAGAAGTCTGTGATCCCAAAGTCAATTTAGGTTGGTGGTACCAACTGAGGGTACTTTCTCTGGAACAAGTGAGGGTATAAGTGGCCTGAAGTCGACGCTAGACACCATCATGAGACGGGTCTTAGAGACGCGAGACCAGCTTGGTAGTTACTCCCTGTCACTTCTTGGAACGTGCTACAACTTTCAAACTTGACCAGTGACGAGTGTGATCCAGTCATCTATCTGCAAAGACCCAAACATCGGGTTGAGCAGAACCTCATGGGCAGCTAAATAGAAACATAAAAGCTGCCAAGTGACCTCTTACCCAATACTCCATAACATTACTTGATGATTATTGTTTGTTAAAGAATTATTCCTTTTTTAAACTGTTAACTATAATTGATGATTAAATTTGTTACTTGTATAAAGACAAATCTAAAGTTGATTTAATCATTTTGAATGTGCTACATCCGTATGTCTCAGACAATTTCTTAAATACACTTAAACAGAGCTATTTGATAATAAGAGGGATTTTGCTGAATTAACTCAACTGGGAGCTTGAACGAGCTAACGAATTATAAGATAACCCTATCCTTCACAAAAGTGGACGGCAGATACTAGAGTTAACATTTGCTCAGCTTCATGCAGCATTGTTCGCTTTTCTGAATATCTTGTGAAAATTCCCTTGAAGTAGAAACATCAATATCGTTCAATCTACAACTCTACCAAGAGAAATCTTGTGTGAAAGTAGACACTTTGAAGACCCACAGTAGTTAAGAGTTTAGGCCACTGTTGGACCACTACTCCAGAGCTAAGGGGAGGCAACCCGTGACACTAATTTTGTAAATTTTGCAAGGGCAGAGGCCGTATGGCCTATTCTTTACGATTTCCAACTACCGAGGGATTTTTAACGCGCGCAACTTGCACACAGGCCTTTTTTTCGTCCTTACCAGAGAAGGCTAGGCATCCGATCTCACTAACCAGGAGATTAGGGGGGTGGGGAGTATGACATCATTAGGACCCAATAGGTTCTAAAAAAAAAATCCAACAAATATATTCCTTGCACTTGGAATCGAACCTGGTACCTTTAGAATTCGAGGCGGACGCCATACCTAAAGGTATGGTTCAGGCACTCGTGGAAAACTAGACAACAAAAAAAACAACAGAAGTGAGCGGCTTATCAGAGAATCGAACCCGGGACCTTCCGAACGGCATGTCGTACGTAAGGTTAATTGTTTTATTTTTGCCCCGTCTAAGTAGAGTGGATGTCGACAGATACGCGAGAAGGTATAGAAATAGATTTTCCACAGGTGGTAGAATTGAGGACAAGATCTGTTTCTGGAGTGATTTGGTTATCTCCTCCAGCCTACCCGTACGACTGTACTTTGTTGCAAGACAGCTTTTATCTCCCCTATCTAGAATAGATAAGTTTTTCTACATATACACACAGCTATGTGACAACAAGACACACAAACGTGAAAAAACTTAGGATAAATGGGTATGGGTCTGACCAACACACGAAGGTAAGTTTCTTTGTAGTTTATTATCATTAAACTCGACAACATCAAAATATCTAAAGAAAAGATCAAAGAGTCATTTACATGCATATGAAATAAAGCAGAAAAAGTGCACCCTCCCCACGAATGGAGAAAAAAACCCAAAATAAATTATTAACCCAGAGGTTGAAGGTTGGCACTCTGTTACAGAATGAACAGTATTGGTACTCTAAGAGACCCAGTAAAGTAAACAAAATTTAGACAAATCATATATATGGATAGTTTTCCCGGAAACAAGAAAAATACTCGTGCACTCTTTCAAGCAGTGGCCACTCTCACACTCTTACCTAATTGCCTGGTATGGTAGGTCTGTAATATCCCTTGGTAATAGAATTAGTCCATGAATATATTATCAAATTCACTTAATATTCTGTCACCCCAGTTGACGCAGATCCGAATTGGCCCCAGTCCATCCCCAGAAATTAGCTAGTAAGGTGAACGCCTAATCTAATATTGTTCTTCTCCTAGATATGAGTTACTACAAATAGTTAAACTGTGAGAGTTCTTGAGGGTCACTCTTTAAAGGGAAAGTATACTTCCAGTATTGGGAAACATCTAGTTGCTAAAATATATGTTCATGTGATGATGATGGTTTTTCTATCGGCCAACTCTGTGTTAAAAGCGCCGATTCTGCACAGTGTAGGTGTTCAGAGAGGTATACTCTCCTTGAATTACGACTGTCAGGAGTCGGGATAAAAATAATGTTCACTACAGTGGCTGGTAAAAATATAAATCTGGGTTTGGTAAGTCCAGTGTTAACTCTTTCCGTCCACAGTGGCGCACCACGCGCCAGATAGGACTTCCGTTTGGACCAATGACGCGTGGCACGCCAGTACGATATATGTCGAGTTTGAACGAAAAGTTATAAATACCTAGCAACTAGCTGGTTTTTAAATCATTTCATTACATCTAGGACATGTTTATGGACGTTTGTGAGCGAAAAACAAATTTGTGAAGCTAAAATTGTGTGTTTTATATCCATTTCTATTCCTTTGTTTACATACAAAATGGATCGAGAATCTTCAGACCAATGACGCATGGCGCGTCAGTGCGATATATGTCGAGTTTGAACGAAAAGTTATAAATACCTAGCAACTAGCTGGTTTTTAAATCATTTCATTACATCTAGGACATGTTTATGGACGTTTGTGAGCGAAAAACAAATTTGTGAAGCTAAAATTGTGTGTTTTATATCCATTTCTATTTCTTTGTTTACATACAAAATGGATCGAGAATCTTCTTCTAAACACCTGCTTTCGGCTGAGCAAGCACGACGCTAATTTCTCAGTGGACAGAAGATAACTCGAGTGACACGGATTTTAGAAGTTAGGTTTAGTAATTCCAATGAAGACATTGTAAAGACTTTGTGTCAGAATATTCATGAAAGTGATCATTCTGAGGGCGATGTCGATCAGCTGATTGAACATGCATCAGGTAGGGCTGGTATAAAAAGAGCAAAACTTTCAGTCACTAAAGGAGAAGGATAAAGAGGCAAAAACACCATTGTGACCAAAAGTAAAGCTATGAGAACTGCCACAAGTCTAGAGGCAGGTGCATCCTCACAAGATGTCCCAGAGTGGTTAGAAATTGCTGAGGGGATGACACAAAATGCATTTCGATTTTGTCCAAAGAGAACACCAGGTGTGACTGAGGGGTTTGACCTGTCAACCCCATTGAAATGTTTCAGTGTTTTGTTTACAGATGAGGTTCAAGATTTCATGTTCCAGTGCATCAATGATTATACCAGACTCAAATCTATTCAAAATAACCCTGCGAAACAATATTCATTGTATTCTCGGTGGACCAAAGTCACACGCCATGAACTTGATAAGTTTATTGCTGTCCTAATAAATATTGGGATTCAGAAAAGACCATGCATTCGCAACTACTGGTCTACATCTGCAGAATTGTATACTCCTTGGTTTCTTCAAATGTTTTCAAGAAATAGATTTGAAGCATTATATCATACAATGCTTCATGCCTCTGATGAAAATTCACAAGGAAAAGAAAAGATTTTATGAACATGTTGTTGCAAAATATTCAGAGTGCCTTTTACCCATTCCAAAATCTCAGTTTGAATGAAGTGGTAATAGGGTATAAAGGCAGATGGCAATATAAGCAGTATAATCCAAGGTTTTCCTTGTATCTTCTCAGGCCAAAGTGGAAGCACATTGTCAAACCAAAAATGATAGAATATAGTTGGTGTAAATAATATTAGTCATAGTTGTTTTGTATTTACAGAAATTTGTGGTGTAGGAACAAAATCATATAAATTATATATTTGAAGTGATTGTGGTAAAATGTGTTGTGTTTCAAAATGGATGTGCACTGATATTCTGAGATTTTTCTGCTATGGATTAAACTGGAGCTGACATATGTGAGTACAGTTTATTTATCTTTTTTCCAGTTATTTTTGATTAGGTCTACACTTCACATAACATGACAGACTCTTTTCCTACATCAAATAACTATCTACAGCATTTCACAAGATTCTTCAGTCGATTTCCCACATGTTGATGTATAACATCAACACCTAGTTAAATAAAATGTGTATCTACTGCCTGTTTTTAAAATATAACCTGAAGAGAAAAATTGCAAATATTTTGAGCGGTGGTTTTTACAAACATATGTGGTTTTGAGAACAAAAATCATAAAAATTACATCTATGAAGTGATAGTGATAAAAGTTTCCAGATATGTTTCAAACTAAATGTGCACTGATAGTCTTAATATTTTATTGCCATACATTAATTTGGAGCTGAAATATTTAAATTTAAGTATACAATTTTATTTTATTTTTTAAACATTTTTAAAATCAAGTCTACACTTCACAAGACATAACACACACCTATTCATATCAATTAATTATATGAATCAATTCATAAGATTCTCCAGTCAATTTCACACATTTAAATGTATAACATTAACACCTAGTTAAATAAAATTTGTATCTACTGCCTGTTTTTTTTAATATAACCTGTAAGAGAAAAAATTGCAAAACATTTTGAAGCGGTTGTTTTTAAGAGAAAAAAATTGCAAAATTACATTTTGAGCGGTTGTTTTTACAAACAACATATTGTGGCTTTGAGAAAAAAAAATCATAAAAAAGTTACATCTATGAAGATTCTCCAGTGATAGTGATAAAAGTTTCGGTTGTTTTTACAGATATGTTTCAAACTAAATGTGCACAAACTGTGCACTGATATTCTGAACATTTTATTGCCATACATTAATTGGGAGCTGAAATATTTAAATTTAAGTATACAATTTTATTTTATTTTTTAAACATTTTTAAAATCAAGTCTACACTTCACAAGACATAACACACACCTATTCATAATACTCTCTGGCGTGCCCGTTTACAAATGAAATTGGTGACGCTCAAGCCAAGAAAAGGAGAAAAATAACAAATCAGAAAAAGAAAAGAGACCGCTGGACGCCCTTGTGATCAGGTCAGAAATATCATAAAGAGAATCTTCACGAACAAATCACTATAAAACACTCTTCCAACAAGAAAAACTGGTTCTAGGACTGCGTTAGACTATTTCCAAATTCTGACTTACAACTGAGAGGGTGTCTAAGAAAACATCAGTATATATATCATTGGATTCCTCTGATCTCTAATGTTGTTAATTTCGCGTCTCGGTGTGGAACGGAGAATTCAGAAACAAGGCTATTAAGACAAAAAGCCTTCGTGTCGGTCGATCAAAGTTTCTCGTCTGGAGTTTTCGACCGACATCACAGCTTTCGTTCGGCTAACGGGTTACCTTCTAGAATGCCCGCTTCTCAAGATCAAAGAGCCCAGGGGGAGTTCTAAACTTCCCCTGAGTAAAACTTCAAAGGGTCTGTGTCTCGTCTCTCCCACGTGCTTGCCTGTCTGAGAGCTTTTATGATTGACAGATGAAGCTCGCGTGAGAGGACGAGGTAAGCACAGCCTTATTTGCTTTCCTGTTATGACTGACAGGTCACGAAGTTTGTTAACATTTCGTTAGCTCGTGTTAAAAGAAAAGGAGGCGGGACAAAATAGTACGTTGCAGAAATAGACAGTTGGTATAGATGCATGTTTAGCTAGCAAATCAGAGGGCAGCTATTAGGTTGCAATAAGCTGTCGGATTCCTGTAGACTCTTTTTCCATTACACGTCACACGGCACCATCCCCTAGCTATGGAAGCGAATCACACTTTATTTGCTTATTCGTTATAGACATTTCACTTAGACAATTACTAATATGGGGATTAGTTCATTGATTTATTTGGAGATTAGTTTATTGATTAATTTGGAGATTAGTTTATTGATTAATTTGGGGATTAGTTCAGTGGTTAATTTGGGGATTAGTTCATTGATTAATTTCGGGATTAATTCATTGATTAACTTGCAATTAGTTAATTGATTAATTTGGTAATTAGTTCATTAATTAATTTTGGAATCAGTTCATTAATTAATTTTGGAATCAGTTCATTCATTAATTTTGGAATTAGTTCATTAATTAATTGGAGATTAGCTCATTGATTAATTTGGGGATTAGATCACTGATTAATCTGGGGAAGGATGGAGGTGTCAGGACAAAAAGGTTAAAGATCACTGCCGCATAGAGCTAAAGAACTCTCGCGAGCTATAGACGAGCTAACTGACCTTTCGGTCATCAGACACGATACTTAATACAGCCCACACGAATCTCTAACGTTTAATCTAATATAGTGGTACTGTAGCTTCCTTGGTATATAATCGAAACTGTCAATTAACAGACAACACCTACATGATTACTTTATAAGGTATCGATTGATTTTTTTTCTCTGATGTGGTCTATTCACGGTTTGAATGTACAACTTCATTCTAATCATTTCTTCAACTTTTTCGCCGTCGTTGTCGCCGCCAAATTCATTATCTTCATCATTTTAATCATCATGATCATATTAATTATCATCATCATTTTTTCTATTCGCTCTTAATAGAGTATGGAGCCAGCACTGGATACGGTCGTGCTACTGCATACCAAAACTACATTTAAAAAAAAAGAGAGAATAATATATTCATTGAACTCAGAAGAGTCAACGATATGAATAAACAATTGTTATAGCTAAGGAATCAGTTAAGAAGACATATGAAATAAAGCCTTGATATTATCTTCAGATGGATCGTTATCCATCCTGCTAATGACGAACACACCAGATTGCACTATAAATAAAAAGTAAAAAACACCATCGTGAAGAATAATACAGTACAGAGCATAAATATATACACAATCAAGAAAAAATCACACTAAACGAAAAACGTCCTGATATAACCAACATTTCCATGTATATGGTAAATGGTTGAAATGGGCGTCCTACAAAGAAATCCGTCTAATAATGTCTCAATTCTGTTTTTTGACGCTATCAACTTCTTGTTCCAATATCTTTAGCCGTTCCCTTTATTAAATATTTATAGAATGTGTGATTCCTGTATGCACACATTAGGATCCTCGCCGGTGCTACGTAGCTCGTGCACTGTGCTGAAATCCTCCTTGTGTGATCTGAAGGAGTAGATCGAAGCACTGATAGAGTTGTCCTTGTGCAATGATTTTTTTCCTTAAAACCAAACCAAACCATTTACTTTATCATGGTGTTCGGCAAAATAGTGTACCTCTTTACCAGGTGTTGTGTCGGTAAAAAATGTCCGGACTCCCATTTCGAAAGTTATGCCATATGACTAGTTAAAATACAGTGTAGTTGAAGTCGGGAGTCGGACTTCTAACGTTTTAGGAGTCTGAAAATGTTTTGGCCGACTCCAGAACCCCGCTCTTGAGATATTTAGAATACTTTTAGCTTCAGTTTTTATCTTCTACATATACATGTTCACTTCTTTCCAAGGCCACTGTTTGCTTCTGCTTCCATGAAATGGTCAAGGATCCCGTTACACGCTGTTACGTGTCGTTTTGATGTTAATGTTAATATTAGTAATTACAGAACTCCATTATAACACTTTAACAATCAGAAGCTCAAACACATTACGTCCACTCGCCATGACACACAATCGAATAATCCCCGCACTTCTGCCCCTCTAGTATCACGTGAGCCAGCCAAGCATATCGGCTTAACGCCGCTCATCCGTCTTTATCAGTGACCCGTATAAAATAAACAAACAAAGAGCCTTGTTGAGCTAAACCTATAATAGGCACAATCGTTATGAATTTTAATCATAACATTACTCCCCCACCTCCCCCGCAAAATAATGGAAACACAGTTTTAATTATTTCCGTGGTGTGAGTATACATCACCAGAGTGAAACATGGTAACATCAAATTTCACTATAAAAAAGAACTAGTATAGCACCCAGGTTTCTGCCATAGGGTGGGTAATTTAACACTAAAAGTGTGGTTGATGGTTAATACCAAAGCCAAAGTCTCCTAATAGACAAAATCCTTTTTAACCGAAATGTGAGGTCGACATAACTAATAGTACTCAACATAATAAAAAATGATGGTAGCAATACATGCACTCACATACCTCACACCGTCAAATAACGCCTATCTGTCAAGTACATTATCAGTAGTCACTTAAATTAATTCATGATCAACATCAAAAATGCAAAGCAATAAAGAATAAACAAATATGCACTACGCAAATAGATGAAATGAGGCAGACAATCATATTAGTAAAGTGAATGAATGCAACATCTTACGCTAAAATAAATTAAAGTGGTGTGTACATGTTAAGTACTTATCAGAAAAAAAATGTGTTGTGGTGCCATATTAAAAAAATGTAATCTTGCACCTAACGAAGTTGTGTATCCAATCATGTAATAATACGCTAATGCATGGTACAAATTGATAATAGTATGTTTACTCAATAAGTAGTGAAAATATAGTAAAGGATGTGTCAAAGACCGAATCCTATCCCGCGAATCAAAACTAATTAACCGCTAAATAAAGCACTGTATTAACAGTAATAATGTCATAGAATTATACACCCTAGTGGGCTAATACACTAGTCAAAACCCACGTTCAAGTCCATGATCCTCTGCTATATTCTCGTATAAGTCGCATTATGATGTAACTTTAAGCACACAAGTTCAGTGTTCACCAAAAAGCACGATATGATTCTAGTAGTTGCATCCCATTGACCAAGCGAAGCCTTCTTGAGTACTGTCCCTTCATCTTGAGACGTCGTGGCAATAATACCATAAAACCAGATTTTCCATTCAAAATATCCATATATGTGACATATGTCTGCAATTAATGATAACTGTGTGTATTTATGCACATAAAGTACGTATGACAACTGTTCAAAAGGTCGAAGACATCCCTGTAATGAGCTGAGCACAAGGAGGTAGAACTCAACATTGGCGATATGAACATTCATCAGGTGTCGAGTAGCCGAAAAATATCTGTAAGTACTGTCAAAATCGTTGAGCGATATCTTTCTATTTCAGATAAGAAAATTCAAGTTAGTTCTTAGCGCTGGCATTCCTCACAGAGCGTTTGTACATTCATTCCTTGCATAGCATTATCAACAAACAAGATCATAAAAAGTGGAATGTTCCATCGGTTAACACGTGACGAAGTTAGTCAATAAGTTAGCTGTACCCTCACCAGGTATCTGCATTTGCCGCGTTGTTAGGTGATAGTGAGTCTTTAATGCAACGTGACAACACATCCGCGACCACGTAGTAACTGCCCTTGATGGCACGAATGTCATATTCGTAGACAATCATCGAATTCCTGCATTAGTGTACCACCGATTCCTGACCCAGAGGCGTCGACTCTAAGGATAAAAGGAAATCGAGCAACAGGCAATCTTCAAATTTGTGATTTTGAAAAATAACACCTATATATAAGTGTATTTAAAGAAACATTACAAGAATGTAACTAAACAATCTTATTTGGAGAGTTCTTTTTTAATAACGAAGACAGAACTGAAGTAATTACTGAAACGTTAGGTAAGAATTTCCTATAGAATCCGACAAGACCCAAAAGACTGAATTCCAAGAATATGTTCATCCCAAGATTGATGAAAAAGACAAATATCATAACCTTTAGACAAATCAAATTTACTGAAAAAAATAGCCGTAGATAATCTATCTAAGAGAGAATCTAACAAAGTCAGAGGTTCGGCATAGAAAATATCATTGAAATAGTCAAAGTATAGTCTCAAGATGTTTGCATTCTACATAACAATGACCTTTTAAAATGTATAACATTATTAGCCTTATCATAAGTACCAATGGGAAACAAAACCTCTGGCCCATGAGTATTGGGAAGAAAACATTGACGTCCCTGTATAGAAACAAGAATGAAGGTATTATGTTTTGTAAATGGTATAACACGACTTGTAGCACCTGAAGAAAGAAACAATATTGTTAAAACTGCCACAATACCCAATGTAGTGGCTAGTACATACCACATGAAATCATGGTATGTCAGCATCTGAAAGAAAAAAATCTGAAATAATATTAATATCCATGAAGTTCCTAAAGGAAAAAAAAATCATATAGTAAAAAGACAATGGAAAAAAAGGAAAACAAACAGCCAAAGATACAGTTTTGACTGAAGAGTATACTACCAAACTAAACCTGACATTCGATTAAACTCGGCATCAACAATGCCAGTTATCACATCATCAATGATGGATGTGGTTGGTCCCACATCAGCAACCTTGCCGTCACCCATGCTAGGTATCACATCATCCATGATGGATGTGGTTGGTCCCTTATCATCAGTAACCAGTGGTTCACTCGAGTCAAAATAGACACCTGATGATTCCTCAATAGTTTGGAAATCAACAAGGGACTCTTCAATGATGGGAGGAAGAAATTTTATATTATCACCATTATCATCACTCAAAACTGTGTCACTCTGAGTCCGATCATGTGACCGTGCATGCATCTGCCTACGAGGCTGTGCTCTGGTAGTATCAACCCTGGCAGTATATCCATGTTGTTGTTCCCATTTCACAATATCATCATTAGTGCATATATGAAGTCCAGGAATATTTCCTAAAATAATCCCAGCGACTGGTTTGTCCAACATGCACACGTGAGTCCTGCCTGTAAAATACGGGGTATCTAAAAATACTTCTGCAGTTGGATAATATTCAACTGTACCCCCAAATGTAATGCACTGGACTACTTCGCCTGTGTAATCAGCAGGGTTCACTAATGAACTTCGAACCCCTACAGTGGCGGTTCCAGTGTCCCTGAGTACCGAAAGACGTTGGTTGTTCACAAAACCCTTATCAAATACCACTGATCCTGTCCTATTATAAGAAGACATTACTGGCAAAGGGTGTCCACACCGGAGCCTAGGAACTCCCTCTGGCTGAAACAAAGAATTACATTCAGAACAATTTGTACTATTAGATAAGTCTACACTGCATGCATTTGCATGAGAAACAACATTGCTATTTTGGACTGTATTATTGTCACTTTGATGCACAACTGCATTGGAACGTTCAGAATTTCTAGAACTTCGAAAACTATTGTTCTGTTGAGAACTTCTGTTGTTGTAATAATTGTCATTATTTCTATAACCTGACCTTTGGCCTCTGTTTGACTGGTAATTATATCCACCTCTGTTCCAATCACTGTTAGGTCTGAAAGATGATTGATTATATCCATCATCATATGAATAGAAATTCCTTTGAGGTTGTTGTGATCTATTATTAAAATTGTACTTCCCTCTGAAAGATCCAGTATTATTATCTCGATTAAATGGAAAATCTCTGTCCATGCTATAAGATCTTTGTCTGGGTGGATTATACAACATAGTTCTGGCTGATGCCACTGAATCCTTTATGTTATTCTTGCCAAGATTTCTTCCAGGATGTGCAACTTGGTACTGTCGTCCCAGATTTTCTACAGCAGCCAAAGTTTCAGGCTATCGCTCCTGCAAAAAGGATAAAAAGTCACCACTGACTGAAGACAGCACTTTGTCTCTTAAAATTAAGTCAGCCAGACCCTCAAACGGTTTATCAATCTTAGACAAATCAACCCAGCTAGAAAAGCAAAGCTTAATTGATGAAATGAATTCAGCAAAATCTTTAGCTGAATCAGGCAACAATGATTTCAGTTTCAATCTGTACCCATTTCTTCCAGTTGATACTATTTTAGTAGCAAAGCCTTCACAGAATCATAATCATTTCTAGTCTGATCATCCATGGTGCAGACTGCAGTAAGAGCCTCACCCACCAACAAACTCATCAACCTGCTAGGCCATGTAGCCTTATCAATCTTAAACTCTTGGCAACATGTCTCATACCTATTTAAGAAGCAAGAAATGTCATCGATATTAGAATTAAATTTAGGCAAATTTAGTTTAAAAGTAGAGGCATGGTCTTTTTTTCCAGCCTCCTCACGTGCTGGATTATCCTGTTTAAGTTGGACTTTTAATTTTTCCAACTCAAGTTCTGCCAATCTTTGAGCATAGGCTAATTTTTTTCTCCTCAAGTTCATATTCTCTTCTTTTATTCTCCTCCTCAAGTTCTTATTCTCTTCTTTTATTCTCCTGCTCAAGAGCTAATTCTTCCGCCGCTCTCTTCTTCTCAGCTAATTCTTCCATTCTCTTCTTCTCATCTAATTCTTCCACTCTCTTCTTCTCCTCTCTATCTAATTGTCTCTGATCTCTGAGCTCATTGGAAGCATAGGTTTCTAATGCTTCACCCTCCAAACCAAATTCCTTTCCAATCTTTACAAAATGCTCCAAGGTAGCCAATATTCACTAATATTGTGACTCCAAATTGTCCAATAATAAATCAAATGATATATATATATATATATATATATATATATATATATATATATACATATATATATATATACATATATATATATATATATATATATACTGAGCGAGTTTAATTACGCATCACTATACGAGTGCCTGGTAAAGTATCTTATGATCATGCAATTGTTACCGAAATTAGTACACAGGTTCACAAAGTCACCGCCCAGAGGTCAGCATAGTCATTTTGCGCCAGCAAAGCTGAAGACAAGAGTAGCACGTGAAACACGTAAAACATGATTTAGGTGCCTGGTAAAAATTCTGCACGGAAAACATTAATTTCTTTTCACTCAGAGCTCAGCCTAGAGCACTACGGACTGGAAAACAGTCAATATTTTAGTCCACAACCACAAAAACGTCGTCAAACCATGCCTAGAATGAGCGCTGCAGAGAGAGAAAGAGCGATAGGAAGGATAACAGGCGGGATGTCCACCAGAGAAGCATCCAGACACTTGAATTGCAACCAGTCCACCATCGTCTGACTGCAACAACGTTTAATGGCCACTGGATCCATTGCAGATTGACCCCGTCAAAGTCAACCCAGAGTTACGACACCTCAACAAGACGCGTATATACGGCAGCTTCATTTCCGGAATCGGTTTTTGGCGGCAGCTGTAACAGCAAGAGATGTTGGGAGACGTGGAACCATATCAGAGCACACCGTGCGACGTCGACTGCAGGCGGCAGAACTCAACGCCAGACATCCTCGAGTCGGCCCAATTCTCTTCCAGTATCATCCCGAGCTCCAGCTGTACCAGCATGATAACGCATGACCACATACAGCTAGGGCCACCACAGCGCTCCTTTGGGCCAATAACATCGCTGTCATACCATGGCCTTCATTGTCTCCAAATATGGCACCCATTGAACACGTCTAGGACGAGATTGGACGCCAACTCTACCGGCACAGACGACCGCAGACCCTGGATCATTTGCGACGCGATATAACCGAAGTATAGGATCGACTTCCCCAGGATTTTCTACGCACACTGATTAACTCCATGCGGAGTCGCTGCCAGGCTTGCCTTGATGCCAACGGTGGCCAAACGCGCTACTGAGCGCGTTACAATGACAACAACGACATTTGTGACTTTTCAATTTGACCCCCACCTTACATTTGTGACTGTAGTTTTTTTAACACTGCATGCACTGCTACCCGAATTGCGGGAAACGGTCGGTCAATGGATACTGTTTCCAGTGATATCAAACATGTTACCATTATTTTATTCTCAGACATCTTGGTGAGTGATTCATATAGTGATGCGTAATTAAAGTCGCTCAGTATATATATATATATATATATATATATATATATATATATATATATATATATATATATATATATATATATATATATATATATATATATATATATATATATATATATATATATATATATATATTTATCCATATATATATACTTTATATATAATATATATATATATTTATATATATTTATATATCTATATATATATATATATATATATATATATATATTATATATATAGATATATATATATATATATATATAATCCAATTATCCGAACACTTTTTCGAGAAAAAAAAAAAATCAGGCGCCACCAGTCATGTTAGACTTTATTTTTTGAATCTTTTGATGCTGCAAGCTTCAAATGTGTGCGAACAATTTGTAGAGGATGGAATGGGCTAATGGTCAGTCGCTTACGTACAGGAAGTCAGTCAGATCATAAAGTCAGTTAATATCTGGTTTACCAATCTAGTGTACGTATGCGTTCTAGGCAGAACACTGGCTAAACAGACAGTTCAACTTAAAATAATTGTGTCTGCTACTACAGCAGAATAATTTTGGTGTGCAAGTATTTCTCTGTGCGATATGGAATCTTCCAGAAGGCCTAAAGCATATAAAAGGAACCGCAATGTTTTGTCAATTGAAACGAAAACAGAAATTATCAAGAGACTAGGAAAAGGTGAAACTGTGTGTCTTCACTTGCGAGGATTTCCAATGTTGGGAAAGCTACCGTCTCTGACATCAAAAGTAACAAGGATAAAATTATGAGTTTTGCACCGAAATTGGATAGTGAAAATGGGTCGAAGAAACGTAAACCATGAGACATGCGAAAGATTTGAAATTGGAAGAGGCTTTGTATATATGGTTTGTGCAAAGAAGAAGCAAAGGGGAAACTATCTCTGGTTCTCTATTGTGTGAAAAGGCACTTCAGTTCAACAATCAACTTGACTGTCCTCCTGACTTTAAGGCTAGCCAGGGATGGTTAAGAAACTTTAAATCTCGTCATGGCATACGAGAATTGGAGATGCAACTGCCGCTGAAAATTTTAAAGAAACATTCTTGGCTTTTTTGGAAGAAGAAGATTATTCACTCGATGTGTATAATGCCGATGAGACTGGCTTATGCTGGAAATCATTGCCTCAAAAATCACTTGCATCTCAGCG
Organism: Oreohelix idahoensis; assembly: GCA_024509875.1. Classification (NCBI taxonomy): domain Eukaryota; kingdom Metazoa; phylum Mollusca; class Gastropoda; order Stylommatophora; family Oreohelicidae; genus Oreohelix; species Oreohelix idahoensis. The sequence goes on along the minus strand of JAMPIV010016558.1, from coordinate 79,135 downwards.
CGAAGCAGCTTCCCCTGTGTTTAAAAAGTGCAAAGAGAGAGTAACAATTTTGGTAGCCGCGAATGCCAGTGGAAGTCATCGTTTACCGGTGCTAATGATCGGTAAAGCCAAAAAAACCACGTTGTTTAAAGAATGTGACATGTCTCCCATTGTGCTACAAAGCACAGAAGAGTGCTTGGATGAATAGTGAAATATTTCTTGATTGGTATACAAATCAGTTCATCCCAAATGTGAAGAGGTTGAGAGAACAAGAAAAGAAAACTGGAAAAGTAATTCTTCTACTGGACAATGCACCATCTCATCCAGAGACGGATACATTGAATGCAGTTGATGCAAATTTTAAAGTAATTTTTCTGCCTCCCAATGTAACAGCACTGATTCAACCAATGGATCAGGGTGTTATAGCAAAGCTTAAAACGATGTACAAGAAGGAAGTCATGCGTCGTTTATTGTTGGCTGAAGATGAAGAAAGTGTGGTGGCGTTTTCCAAAAAGCTTAATCTCAAAGACTGCTGATATATGTTAGCTGATGCTTGGACCACCCTGTCACAAGATAATCTCAACAAGGCTTGGAATAGATTGCTTGGGAAAAAAGGAGGAAATGAAACTACTGTAGTGGACACAAATGATGATTGTATAAATGAAGTTGTGGAACTGTTTCAAGCAATGCCCGGATTTTCGGCCTGTGACAAAGATGATGCACACATGTGGCTAGAAGATGATAATGATTCTGGTTTTCAGTTTTTGAATGACGAAGAAATTTTGTCTTTTGTGCAAGAAGAAAACCAAATACATGTAGTGACCGATGATGAAGACTCCTCAGAAGTACATGATGTACTTGTAGATTATGAAGAAAACCCAAAACGTCGACCAAGTCCTGAAGAGGCCTTTATAGCACTAGAAACAGCGATGGCTTGGTACGAGCAAGAAGATGACAGCTGTCCTATACAGCTTCTGCTGTTGAAGAGAATGCGGGACTTAGCAGCCAAAAGGAGACTATCCAGTTTGGTGCAAAAGAGGATTCCTCATTAATTTAAATAGTGGGTTACATCTGTGCAAGTACATGTATACGTAAGTTGCGCCTGGTTTTGAATCGTTTGTAATGTTATTTTGAAAACATTTCTCTTTCTTAAAAAAAAATAATTAATACAAGTAGTACATGCACTGCAAAATGTAATGAAAGATTTTGGTGATACAGTGATTATATATATATAATGTGAGCAGTATTAGCAACAATTATTTCACCACTCAATATCAATCAACGGCATGAAATTGTAGATGTTATTGTAGGAGCAAAAAAAAAAAAAATAGAGATACGAACAAAATCACAGTATACAAAATTACAGTAGAAAGAGCCAACTCAAGATAATACTAATGAATAAACCAAGGCAGAAATTTATGAATTGTAGAAAAATGAAAAAAATTCGGCTCTAAAACATTTATGATAATACAAGCACGATTTCACAACATATAATACATCTAATAACTGAATGATAGCAAGATTAGATGAACAGATTTACAAACAATAATGGGAATGAACCAAATAAAATACAATTAACCTGACAACAACTACAAATCTACAAATAAACAGGGCAAAACAGCTAACAAAAATGGTGATGGTAATCTCAATCGTAGCAGTAAACACACAGCTTTGGAATGCCGGCCCCACTATTTGAGAAAATCATGAACCAAACCTAAAGACCAACCAATAATTCACGACCATAGGAGTGGTATTGTGAATAAATGGTTCCCTCGCCAACCAACCCGCTTATGTCACAAACATGTAAATACAAATATACATATAACATATTTAAAAAAACCTGTCAAATGAGATTCTTCAAGCCACACACTGTATGTATCAGTAAATATACTTATCTGTTATAAGAAAAAACTATTCCTCATGGCTTCAACCTCTGGCTCAGGGAATGGCGATACACATACAGTGCTGCGATCAGGGTTAGATTTAGAACACCGGCTTGTAGCCGAACATCCCCGCCATCTTGAAAAATATTCCGCCCATGCAGAAAATGCAGCCCAAAGAGTTGAAAAAAATACTGCACCAACATCTGTTCAGATCCCGGCTTGAGGCCTAAAAAATTAGGACTGTTACGTGTTGTTTTGATGTTAATGTTAATATTAGTAATAACAGAACTCCATTATAACAATTTAACAATCAGGAGCTCAAACACATTACGTCCACTCACCATGACACACAATCGAATAATCCCCGCACTTCTGCCCCTCTAGTATCACGTGAGCCAGCCAAGCATATCGGCTTAACGCCGCTCATTCGTCTTTATCAGTGACCCGTATAAAATAAACAAACAAAGAGCCTTGTTGAGTTAAACCTATAATAGGCACAATCGTTATGAATTTTAATCATAACACATGCCCATTGAGGCATATTGGGAATATGGTGATAAGCCCATATTTTCGTGACACACTAGGAGTGATGTGGTTAGCATTACGCCGGCCGCCTTTAACTTTCCCAGAGTTGCTCTGGTACACAATTCATGAGGCTGGGTCGACCCAGGACCTTTGTGGTCTAACAAAATCTCACCTCATCTGGAGGATCAAACCATGGACCACTAGGCTAGGAAGCCAGTGCACTAACCACTGTGCTACCCCAGCTTCCATGAAATACCCAAAATTAGTGTGTATAACACATGAGGTTGCCATTCCATACACAATCTCCGTATTGGTCGCCTCTAACGACGAGTGCCCTTGAGAGGAGTAGGTCTATTAATTCAGTGCCTCAAATGAAACCACTGGCAAGGAGACATCGTTTTCGTATTGGCCTATTTGTCCATCAATTATCGCTGGACAGAAGACACAGACACATAAAACAAAACAAATTGTGATATCGTTATGCCACCCGCCCACTACGTCGTACATTTCTATTATTTGTTCTCAAGAGTGCAGTCTTCCGACAAAATAGCTAGTGGCTGTCGTAGATTTATGATAGGGGAATTAAGACACAGATTGGTCCCTTCTGAATAGACTAGAACCTGAGGTGACTCGGTGAGAGATAATAATAGAAATAGATTTTCATGAGTGAGATGGTGGAAACTAGGTAATTCTATCCCTGAAACTCGAGGAGATCCTCTCGCTCAGCCTATCTCTACAACAGAAAGTATTTGTCAGACAGATAACTCAGTTATATAGATGTACTATATATCAACCACTCACCGACGCACTCACATTAGTGACGACAGTTTGACGTACAAACGTGAAAACTATAACAATGGAATATAGATATTTTGGGACGAGCTGACCGACACACTTGAATAAGTTTATGTAAATTTTATTTATCATAAAGAATTTCACAACACAGTAAATAAAGTTAGACTATCAAATAAATACACAATTTTTTTTTTCGTACGCCCGCTAATACTCAAGGCGAAATCTCAGGTTATTATTTATGTCTAGCCTGACATTGATTTTACGTGAGTATCCCTTTATTTCTTGTACAGAGACAGGTGTCCCTCGCCATTCAGGCAAATACTCGCCGATTTCGGAGGTACCCATTGCAGCTGGGTCGGCTCAGGAGCCGCCAGTCCCTGGTCGACGACACTCCTTCAAATGTCCTCGCCAGGTCTCGAGTTAATCCAGTCCAAATCCCGGTCGACGAAAAATCCTCAAATGCCGTCGCCCGGGTTTGATCCTGTATCGCCCGGTCGCCAGAGCGGTGTTGTAACCACTACGCTAGCGCGGCTCCCCAATACACAAATAAACATAGGTTAAGGAATCAATAACAGAGTTGACCCATAGGTGTAATCCTTTCCCCCTCTGTTGAACCAAGATCCCGTTATAAGAGAAGTTATTCGCCCCAAAGAGTCACAGATTTATACACTATGGTCTAGGATTTCTCTCTACCGTAAATAACAGAGGTTTTTCCTGTAATCTACTCTGAAATAGATAGCATATGTAATCTTTAAGAAGAAAAACAATCAATGGATATATGGATTATAGAATTAAAGAATTAATCATCCCTGCATTTTCTCGCTCTGACACACTTGTGATCACAAGACATGCTCTCTTACCTAATAGGCACTCTCACCACATCTGGAAAAATTGTTTAAGGAACATACAGCCCATCCAATGGTGTGTTTAGGCGAAACAAGCCTCAGCTTCTCCAATGCTAATAAATTCAAATCTTGGGAAGCGCTCGCTTCACTATGGTACGTAGGATGCTGATAAATGTCACTTCAATTTTTGTCCAGGTAGTGAAAATAATTAAGAAGTCTAATGTTCACAAGTGTACAGTAGCTTGAAATAATCGTTCGTTACCTCGAGCTGCAGGTAAATAACTCTGTTCAGGTCAACACAGTGGTTGTTATACAAGTAATGTCACAGGTTTGATTCTGTTAAATGTTTGATTTAGTCGCCACCACAGGCCGACTGTAAAACTTTGATTATTGGAAAAGAACTCTGGAACTCAATGCCAGTTACAATATAAATTTCAGAAAAATAGTTCTTTTCGTTAGTTATGTTCTGCTATACATAAACAGAAACCACTGGTAGGTTTTGGGCTTGACCCAGATACTGTATAAAAGGAAGAGAAAAACATAAATACTCAACCCTAATATAGTACACGATCCTACACGTAAATAGAATATGTTCACTTCGGTCATTTATCTTAAATTATAAACCGCGAACTTAGAGCTTGTCTTATCGTTTAAAACTCCCGTGAAATAAATTCTAGTCATTAAAAAAGTCAATCATCATGAATTAGAAATAAATACATATCTCGTGAACACTCATGATGAATCAGTGCATTTACTTAGTTAGTTAAAATGTTCTCTGACTGGTTACTAGCAATTAAATTAAATTTACTTATAGCTGAATGAGTTTTTAGCTAGAAATATAATTATTCCGCTATCCACTGTAACACAGTAAACTTAGAGAATTTATAATGACGATTAAACTAGTAAATCACTCTGCGCACAATCTAGTGAAGATATAATTCGAACTAACAATTCTGTCACTCGACACTACTAGTCATATATATCTTTACCTTCACATAACTTCTAAGATTTTCTCCACGAGAAACTAAGACTCTACTATTATGGTGATTCTAGAACTCGCGCTAGAAGTCTCTCTAAAGCTGTGGCAGTACTGAATGAATGAAGTCTAAACTGCTGGGGTATAAATATCTGAAACTGACAAAGAATCAAAGGGAAAGTCGTAACTAGCAGATTCTTGCCAGATGTTGGCACCTTTTGAAAAATCTCCATAAACTCTATCTCATTCTGCGAATCAAACAACTTTTATCGCACCCATGCCGAAGCCAGGTCTATATTAAGATCTAGGTAAAATAGAATCTACATATATTATCGCCTCACTCTCGCCATCTGCAGAAGTGGTCGTAAATGAATTATAGAGAGAGTCTTTGATATGGCGGTTCGCATCTTGTAAATTAAATAACAACGAACGAATCCAGGCAATGGTAATAGACAAATTGTCTCCCCTTTCCATCACCGACTGATCTCATTACGGCGATTTTTATGATCGCTGCCGAGATAATTACAGGTGAGCGGGACCAGGTCTGCTCGCTAGCCTGCATCAAAGAGAATGCAATTAAATGCTACCAGCCATAAACTGCTTGCTAAATTATAAGAAAGACAGAGGTTTGAATATGTGAGGGTTAAATTCCTACAGGCGTAGGTGACAGAGAAGGTAGAAGAGACAAATGAAGATAAAGAAAAAGATATATGAAATCACTTAATCATAATCTACCACAGTGGCTATGCTAGCATAACATGGCCATCAGAATAGAACTTAAAAATGATAGATGAACTAATAGATGAGATGAAGGTACCACATGAAAGGGGAGACCACATAGGACAGTGTTTCTAAAAGTGTGAAACGCAAACCCCGCGGCGGTACACGAAAGAGGTCCAAGGTGGACACGGTAGATTTTTTATATACCGGTATTTTACTTTTTCATATTTTCTTATAGCCGTAGATAGCAGTTAATTAAAATACGATATATGAGAATGGTGTTTTGTAGAAGTACTCACGTTTATTTACAATTTAACTAACAACAGCTTGATCTCCATATAACTGTGCCCAAGCTCGCGCCCTGGAGAGGACACTCCAGCTTCACCCTATAGGTGTCGGCAAAACACGGGAAGTAGCAGTTACCGGTTATAAGCATTATGCCCAATTGGCGTAGGGCATGGCGCCAGGGGCTACTTCCGACAGTGGGAGAGGTTCTAGGATCTCACTGGACAGCTACCGCCCGCTTCAAGCTGGGCAGCCCCCAGTCAATAAGGTGTTGTCCCGCCACTGTCTGCTTTCCCCATTGGGTGCATGGGGATTAGGGTCAAACCCGAACTGTGGACAGAAATTTTGCACCAAGCAATTATCGAAAAAATAGAAATAAGCAAACTCTCAGATTGGGATGCTGGAACGTCCGGACTATGTTGACTGGACTATCCGAAAACCTACAGGATGTAAACGATGTAAGGAAGACAGCCATAATTAATGATGAGCTTAAACGACTTCAGGTGGATATAGCTGCACTTCAGGAAACGCGCCTGGCGGGCTCTGGAATGGTGAGCGAGAAGGACTACACATTTTATTGGCAAGGGAAAGATCTTGATAAAGCTAGAGAACACGGAGTAGGTTTTGCGGTCAAAAAATCGCTAACTAACATGGTTGAACCAGGCGAGAATGGATCAGAACGCCTGTTAACGCTCCGCCTGAAAACTAGCACAGGTCCCATCACCCTTGTCAGTGTGTATGCTCCTACTCTGTACTCTGCCTCAGAAGCTAAAGATGAGTTCTACGAGAATCTAGCAGCAGTAATCAAAAGCATACCTAGGCAAGAACAGCTTGTTCTCCTTGATGACTTTAACGCTAGAGTGGGTGCCGATAATGTTTCATGGCCTTCGTGTCTGGGCAGGTTTGGTATTGGCAAGATGAATGAAAATGGACAACGGCTCTTAGAGTTGTGCGTCCACCATGACCTCTGCGTGACCAACACCTACTTTCAGACAAAACCCCAGCATAAGGTGTCATGGAGACACCCACGATCCAAGCACTGGCACCAACTTGACCTGATTCTCGTCAGAAGGCCACTCCTCAGGTCTGTGCTCTCCACGCACTCGTACCATAGTGCAGACTGTGACACAGATCACTCCTTGGTTTGCTGTAAAATCAGAGCACAACCAAGAAAACTCTATCGTGTCAGACATGAAGGGAAACCACGCATTGATACCAGCAAGATGTCAGACCCTTTCATGATCGCTCAATTCACTGCGACCTTCAAGAAAGTGCTCAGTAGCCCTCAGCATGGTGATACTATTACAGAGAACTGGGAGCATCTACGGAACACCATTCAAAGTACTGCACTTGCCACCTTTGGTAAGAAAACAGCAAAGTCAAATGACTGGTTTGACTCTTCATCAGATGTGATGGCACCTGTTATTGAAGCTAAGCGCAGTGCTATGAATGAATACAAACGTTCACCGAGTGCCAGAACCCTACAGATCCTGAGGGCTACGAGAAGCAAAGTTCAACAAACTGCTCGACGCTGTGCAAATGACTATTGGCTCCAGCTCAGTGAGAGCATCCAGATCGCAGCGCAAACAGGCAACATTAGACAAATGTATGACGGTATAAAGAAAGCACTTGGCCCCCATAAAAGTAAGACGGCACCGCTAAAAACCATCAGCGGAGAGAAGCTAACCGATAAGGGTAAGCAGATGGAGAGGTGGGTCGAGCACTACTCTGAGCTTTACGCTAGAGACAATACCGTTACGCCTGCAGCCCTTGATGCTGTCAATAGTCTGCCAACTATGGAGGAGCTGGATGCCGAACCAACATTAGAGGAACTCAGTAAGGCCATTGATAGCTTGGCCTCTGGCAAAGCACCAGGCAGTGATGGGATTCCTCCTGATTTAATCAAATGCTGTAAGAGCACGCTATTATATCCCCTGCATAGGATGCTGTGCCAGTGCTGGGAAGAGACAACTATTCCTCAAGACATGCGAGATGCCAAGATTGTAACACTGTATAAAAATAAAGGAGACAGAAGTGATTGCAATAACTACAGAGGCATCTCTCTTCTTAGTATTGTTGGTAAGGTTTTTGCCAAAGTCATCTTAATGCGACTACACAAGTTAGCTGAGCGCATATATCCAGAGGCACAGTGTGGATTCCGAGCTGGCAGATCAACAACAGACATGATCTTCTCTCTCCGCCAGCTTCAGGAAAAATCAAGAGAGCAGAAAAGACCATTATATATCGCCTTTATAGACCTCACAAAAGCATTCGACCTGGTTAGTAGGGATGGACTCTTTAAAATCCTCCTGAAAATAGGCTGCCCTTCTAAAATGCTGGAAATGATAAAGTCATTCCATGACGACATGAAGGGAACAGTCCAATATGCTGGAAGCACGTCACAGCCCTTTGATATACGAAGTGGCGTTAAACAAGGCTGTGTTCTGGCTCCGACCCTCTTCGGAATCTTCTTTGCCTTACTCTTGAAACATGCATTCAGAGATGCAACTGAAGGAATATGCCTTCACACTAGGTCAGATGGCCGTCTGTTTAATCTTTCAAGGCTGAAGGCAAAAACAAAAATCAGAAGGGTCACTATAAGAGACTTGTTGTTCGCTGATGATGCTGCAGTCGTCACTCAAAGCCAACAGGAGCTTCAGAGCTTGATGAATCGCTTCACTAAAGCATGCAAGGACTTTGGCCTCACAATAAGTCTAAAGAAAACGAATGTGCTGAGTCAGGATGTGGGTGCTGCACCAGTTATCACTATCGATAACTATGAATTGGCAGTGGTGCACCACTTCACATACCTAGGGTCTACCATCAATGACAAACTCTCACTGGATACAGAAATCGACAGCCGCATTGGCAAAGCTGCAGCTACCTTTGCCCGCCTCACATCGCGTGTTTGGGGAAACTCTAAACTCACAATGAAGACCAAAGCTGCGGTATATAATGCCTGCGTCACCAGCACACTCCTATATGGCAGCGAGACCTGGACGACCTATGCTAAGCAAGAAAGAAGGCTCAATACCTTCCATTTGCGGTGTCTACGCCGCATCCTCGGCATCTCGTGGAAAGATAAAGTGACAAATGTCGAGGTGTTGTCACGTGCTGGCCTTCAAAGTATGTATACGCTGCTTAGACAGCGCAGACTTCGCTGGCTTGGCCATGTTCGCCGCATGGAAGATGGTCGCATCCCAAAAGATATCTTCTACGGACAATTAGCAGATGGCAAGAGAACAGTTGGGCGACCACAGCTGAGGTTCAAAGATGTGTGCAAGAGAGATATGAGGGCACTGGACATGGATCCAGCAACATGGGAGGATGAAGCTGCTGATCGCACTAAGTGGCGATGCTATTTACGGCACCACCTCAGATTGGGCGAAGAGAGGCTCACACAAGAAGCAGAGGTGAGGAGAAAACGTCGAAAGGAGCACCAGGAAAATAAGCAGCTGAGGGCTGCCACCTCAGGGGCGCATTCCCATAGTCAGTTATGACTGAAGGGGCTATTATTATTATAACTAACAAAATTGCAAGTGTTAAAATTGTGCTTTCTTTAATAGTGAATATGCATACTTTATTCTCAGACTGAGACACGTCTACCACATATATCCGCTGTCCTATCAGAATAATCATTGATTTTTTTTTTACTGCTTGTGCTTAATTAGTTTATATATATATATATATATATATATATATATATATATATATATATATATATATATATATATATATATATATATATATATATATATATATATATATATATATATACTTACTTAGTCGTTCCCCTTCTACCGTGAGGTGTAGAGGTTTGGAAGAGAGAGCGCCAGACTATCCTATCGGCTGTCTTCCTCCTGGCCTGGTTCCTTTCTAGTCCTCGATCCTTCAAAGATTGTCTAATGTTGTCCTCCCAGCGGACTCTGGGTCGTCCTCGGGGTCTGGATCCTTGGCTCTTTGTTTCCCATGCTTGTCGTGGTATCCGATCTTCTCCCATTCTGCAGACATGGCCAAACCATTTTAATTGGGACTGTTCTACTTGGGTCTGCAGGGGGTAGGATTTAAGGCCTTGACGTATCGTCTGGTTGCGTACCATGTCTCTTCTTGTTACTTCAACCACCTTCCTCAGATACCTCATTTCTGAGGTTTGGATCTGGCTTTTATGGGTTGTAGTCATTGCCCATGACTCGCATCCGTATGTCAAGACTGGGACATAGGTGGAGCGGTATACAGCCATCTTCGTTTTCTTACCAACCTCTCTCTTGCTGAGGAATCCTCGATTTATGGCCTGAAAAAGTCTCCCAGCTGCTGCTTTTCGAGTGGCCAACTCTTCGTTGATGCCTACTTTCGGTCTATAATAGCTCCGAGGTATTTAAAGTGGTCGACCTGCTCCAGGACCTGTTCTCCCAGCTTAATCTGATGTTTTCTTTCTTCTCGTGATATCACCATGGATTTTGTTTTAGAGCTGCTTATGACCATCCCTCTCTTCTCCAGCTCTTCCTTCCAGACTTGCAGGTTGGATTGGAGATGTGCCTCTGATTTAGCAATCAGGGCAACATCATCAGCAAATGCCAGCTCCGAAATATATACCTGTCTCATCTTCCAGTACCCCACTGAATACTTTCTTGTTCTCTCCTTACATGCCTTGATGACATCATCCATAAGGAGTATGAAGAGGTAAGGTGATAGGATATCACCTTGTCTTACACCAGTGGTGGTCCTGAACTCTTCCGACTTATGGTTTGCTGTCCTCACATAATTTCTGCAAGACTTGTAGAAGCTCTGTATAGCATGAATCAGAGGTGCTGGAATATTCTTCCTTGCCAAACAGTCCCAAAGTTTGCTCCAGGGGACCCTGTCAAACGACTTTTCCAGATCTATGAAACAAAGATGCATCTCACTCTTATACTCAAGGGCCTTTTCACTCAGCTATCTGAGTGTGAAGATTAGGTCTTGAGTACTTCGGTTTGCTCGGAATCCGCACTGGACCTCATCCAATTGTGGCTCAGCTAGGCGTCGGAGTCTCTGCTCTAGGATTCTAGAGTAGATTTTACCAGGGACACTGAGAAGGGATATGCCTCTATGGTTTCCACACTGTCGATTGTCACCCTTTTTGAAAATTGGTGTTATGATGGCAATCTCCCAATCCTTTGGTATGGTCTTGTTGTACCACGCTGCCTGTAAAACCCTTAAGAGTAATAGGTCGCCTGATGCTCCCATGAACTTAACCATTTCTGGTGTTATACCATCATGCCCTGCTGCTTTGCCCATCTTGATTTTCTCCAGTGCTGCCTTCAGTTCTTCCATCTTTATGTCATCTTCACCATCATTGGTTTTCTCTTCTGTGCTAGTGTTTATCATTTCTGATGCTTCACCATGCTCACCATCCAGGAGTTCTGAGAAATATTCTTTCCATCTTCCCATTACTTCCTTCGGGGCAGTAAGCAATTTGCCTTGCTTGTCCTTTATAAATTTGAGAGGGCATTGTTTTTCCTTCCTCATGTTCTTTAGGGTCTTATAGAACAATTTCTGGTTTTCTTGTGCATCTTTTTCTAGCTTTTCTCTAAATTCTTCCCAGGACTTCTGTTTTGCTGCTAGCACTTTGTTCTTTGCTTCTGTTCTGAGTGTCACATATTCTCTATATTTTTCCATTTGTCCTGTTGTGTTTTTAGCTCCTAAGTATTGTTTCCATGCCATTTTCGTCTCTCTTATTTTCTCTTTGACTTCCTCTGTCCACCAAGGTGTCCTCTTTCTCTTCTTCCCAAGTCGGACTTCACCGCATGCTTCTGCAGCAGCTGTCTTTATGATATCCTTGAATTTATTCCAGCGGGTTTCCAAGTCATCAGGTCGTTCTTCTGTGTTGCTCACCGCTGCAGCAATAAGCCCCTGATATCTGGTCTTAATTTCTGGCTCTCTCAGCTTGTAGGTCCTAATGCTCATTTCTCCTGCTCGTTTACTTGGTTTCTTGCGTGATGTTGGACAGTTCCTAGGCTGAGCAACTCTTTCAGTTGTTCTTTTGATTGTTAGCAGGTAGTGATCACTTCCAATCTCTGGCCCCCTCCAGACTCTAGCATCTCGGACATATTTGAATGAGCTTCTCCGAACAATGGCATAGTCGATCACTGACTTCTCATTCTTTGTTGGTTCACATCTAGTGTATGCATGTATGCGCTTATGGGGGAACTTTATGTTTGTAATGATCAGATTCTGCTCACTGCAGAATCTAAGGAGTTGCTTTCCATTGTCATTGAGAGTATCTTCTCCATATCTTCCGATAACTCCACCCCATCTAGCATGGTCATTTCGAACTCTGGCATTAAAATCTCCGAGCATGATAACTTCATCTAGGCAGTCATCCACTGTCCTTTGAAGCAGCTCGAAGAATTCCTCCTTGACCTCTGCTCTCTCATCCTCATTTGGCCCATACACTATGACCAGGTTGACTATGGTTTCTCCTTCTTTTAGTTTAACAACCATAATGCGCTCCAAGACAAAGTTCCATCCCTTGATACTATCTTTTTGATTTTGGGCCACAATGCAACCCACGCCCCCTTTAGCTCTTTCAGATGTGGGTACACCACTGTAGAGCAGCGTGTTGCCATCGAGATCCATGACTCCTTGTCCTTTTTTCTTTGTTTCCGTTATAGTCAGGATTTCTAGTTTTGCTTTCCTCATCTCTTCCACCAGCTCCTCTTCCTTCCCATTTATACTTCTTGTGTTCCAAGTTCCATAAGTCGTAGTCCGTAGTCCGTTCCAGTTCGTCGCCTTTAGAATCAGTCCAGTTTTCTCTCTTGTGTTGCTAGTAATCGTGATTTAAAGCAAACAGGTGATTGGCCTGTTGTGCCTTTGCATGGTGGAGGGGCTGCCTCCTTACGGCCTCCATGCAGGCCGCCCTCCTCCTTTTTCATCCGGGCTTGGGACCGGCATTGGCGGAGTTCTATATATATATATATGTATATATATATATATATATATATATATATATATATATATATATATGTATATATGTATATATGTATATATATATATATGACACAGAGTATTTTGTATTAAATACACCTATGCCTTAGTCCTCGAAATACTACACACGAGAGAGAGAGGGGGTGGAGTCAAACACATTCAAGGAATAACCAACACTATCAGTATTCCCAACTCTGACTTATGTATTTAAATACTTGTCACCACAAAGATACAACAATATACATAGTCCGTGAAGTGTAACACATTAATGAAAATCCCAGATAACAAAGTGCATTATCTTGTCACAAATAAATATCGACTTGCACTCGACAGTTCACGTCCGCCATCCTGACCACAAATCACCCCGCTCTCTTCTTGACTGCCCCAATCAGAACGCCCCTTGCGTTCACCTCTGACCTGCTGACCTTGCAGTCTCTGTTGTTAAGTTATGTGTATGAGAACACGTCTCATACCCGACTGACCTTATGTACCCGCCCCCAGCGGAGCACTGCCAGTCCACAGCTGTGTTCATCACACTGTGACATCTACTCTCCCCCCCTGGGGAAAAAAACGAAGTTTTTTTTTTCTTTTTTTTTCTCTGGAGGGCGGCTGGACGCACTCCAAACACCAAACATCCGGCTTTTGAGCCAAGTATACATTCATTTCCTTCTTGTCTTCACACATCTTGCATACTCAATTAATCATCAAGTGGGGGAAAACTAAGAAATAAACAAGCATTCTACAAACGAGACAGAGTGTCAGCTACCACGTTAAGCTTACCCTCTAGAGGTAAAACAGTAAACTTGTACTGCTGCAGTAAGAGAGCCCAACGAGTTAATTTTGAGCTTGTCGATTTCGACGACTGTAAAAATGAGAGTGGTCGATGGTCTGTCTGTAATACAAAATGTGAACCTATCAAATATCGGGACAACTTTGAAACTGCCCACACAATTGCCAAGCACTCCCTTTCAATCGTAGAGTACCTAGTCTCAGCCGGCAACAGCTTCCGACTCACATACATCACTGGATGTAAGGTACTCTGGTCGTCTTGCATTAAACAAGCACCAATTCCTACAGAAGATGCGTCTGTCCGCAAAACAAAGGGTTTGCGTAAATCTGGCAACAGTAAGATGGGTTTCCTAGAGAACACCCTCTTGATTTTGGATAAGGCTATCTCGCAATCTTGTGTCCACACGACCCTATTTGGCATCCCATTACTCGTTAGCGAGGTAAGTATAGCTGCAATGGAAGAGAACTGAGGGATGAACTTGTGATAAAAATTCACTATTCATGGGAAACAAGAATGAAGCTTACCTTATAGGGAAACAAGAATGAAGCTTACCTTATAGGGAAACAAGAATGAAGTTTACCTTATAGGGAAACAAGAATGAAGTTTACCTTATAGGGAAACAAGAATGAAGTTTACCTTATAGGGAAACAAGAATGAAGTTTACCTTATAGAAGTCCAATTAGACTTTTCACTTGCTTTTTTGTTTTAGGTGTCTGCAACTGTAAAATTTTGGTAACTGTCTCATCTTCCGGTTTCAGGTGATTATGACCTACAGTATGTCTTAAGAAATTTAACTCTTTAAAACCTATGCAAACTTTACTCGGACGTGCCGTTAAATTATGCTCTCTTAGACACTGCAATAGGGAAGATAACCCTATCATGTGATCCTCCCATGACTCATGAAACAAACATATATCGTCGATATATGTAATAATATCTGGACGATGTCCTAACAACCTTCTCATCATCCTCACAAATGTGGCTGGCGCGTTCACTAAGCCAAAGCACATGACATTGAACTGAAATAATCCTTTGGGGGTGCTAAACGCTGTTAGAGGTTTTGCAGCCTCCACGAGGGGTACCTGCCAATAGCCTCTAGACTGATCGAGTTTGCTGAAATATGTAGCGTGGGTAAGTTGTGTTAACAGATCTTCCTGATTAGGTATTGGTTCAGCGTCAACGACGGTGATGCTGTTCAATCTCCGAAAGTCAATACATATACGAAGAGATCCGTTCTTCTTGCGAACCACAACCATTGGAAAAGAATATGGTGAATCAGATGGAGAAATGATACCCAGTCGTTGCATGTCATCAATTTCTTTCTCGACAGCCGATTTGAAATGCATGGGCAATGGATACGGTTTTACCCTAATAGGCTGATCGCATGTCAGAGTGATATCATGACAAATCAGGTCTGTCCGTCCTGGCAGATCTGTGAGGACATCCTTAAACTCCGCTAATATCTTCTGTACTTCCGACTTTTGTTCTACTGTTAGGTCATCACTGATCCGCACCATATTCCATGACTCTGAAGCAACCAGGGGTACGAGGGATAACTGGATATTCCCTTCACCTTTTTCCTCTCCCGTGTCATCAATGACTGCCGTACATGCCACTTTCGCTTCAGTCTGTGCTGCCCTTGTGACTGCTTTTAATGACTCAGGTCGTTCTACATATGGCCTCAGCATATTCACATGAAATACCTTCTCCTTATTTCGGACCAAAATTAGGTAATCGACATCTGTCATTTTTTTAACCACCTTGAATGGTCCTTGCCACGTAATACTCAAGCGATCCTATTTAGCTGGTAAAAGAAGCCAAACTTCCTCACCTGGAATCAGAGATACTAATTTGGAGTTCCGATTTGTGTATTTCCGATACCGTGCTAACGATCCCGCCAAGCAATCACGTGCCACCAAACAAGATTTTACAATACGTTCTCTGAGGCTGACTACATACTCATAACTCGTAACTGAAGTGCTATTTGCACACTTTCCAGTTAATAAATCCTTCAGTATGTGCATCGGCCCCCTTGGGTTTGCCCCATACAGTAATTCGAAAGGGGAAAATCCTGTACTCTCTTGGGGAGCCTCCCTATAGACAAAAAGGACCGCTGGGAGTAACCTATCCCATTTTGCGGAGATTCTGCGGTCACTTTTGCCAGCATGTGTTTTAATGCACCGTTAAAACGCTCGCAAACTCCGTTTGACTGAGGGTGATATGGACTCGTGAATGTTTGGGCAATACCCAACAGCCCAGTGATTTCTGACATCTCCTTAGAAATGAACTGACGGCCCCTATCCGATAATATTTCTTCCGGAAAACCAAACCTGCAAAACAGCATCTGCAAAGCCTCTGCGACTGCTTGAGAAGTAATATTCTTCATCGACACCGCCTCTGGCCAACTGGTGCATAAATCTACCATCGTTAAAATAAAACGATATCCCCTGTCTGAAGTGACCGAGAGGGGGCCTATAATATCAATCGCTACTTTCTGGAACGGTCGGACTGACAAGTCCGTAACCTGCACTGGAGCTTTGGGAGTTCTGCCTTTATGCCTCATCTGTTGGCATATCTTACAGGACCTACAATATAGTTTAATGTCCTTGCTAAACAATGGCCAGTAAAATTGTGACAGCACCCTCTGGCGCGTTCGAGCCACACCCATATGTCCCACGAAAGGGGAGTCATGTGCAACCTCTAACACTTTTGCTCTAAAACTACATGGTACCACCACTTGGCGCTGAGTTTGTACTCCCTTAGCAAAACATCTAGTGAGAACATCATTCTTGAGCTCGAACCAATGTCTGGCCAACTTCGTGCACTTTACATCACCTCTCTCGGCAAAGTTGTAAAATTTACGCAATGATCCGTCCGATCGTTGGTGCTGGATAAAGTTCGACACCTGTGTATCCTGACTCCCTTTGACCAATTCCGATGTCTTAGCTTCATGATGCGTCGCTTCTAATGCCTCATCTGCCTTTGACTGCGCCCTCGTAATCACCGCATTGGCCATAAGCACACGATTGTCCCTCCATTTCTTGATGTCCATCTGAGTACATTCCTGCACACCTTGCACATTACCCACAATCAAATCCGCTATCGGTGCTTCGAGTACACAGGCCTGTACTCTACCAGATATGAAGGGAGTGTCCACCTCAATAATGGCAAGAGGGTAATATTCAATGTTACCCCCGAAAGTGACGCATCTTGCTGTCTTACCTATCAAGCATGAGTCGTCAATGCAGGATCTACGCACACCTATAGTTGTGCATCCCGTGTCTCTCAACACAAACACCTCCTGTTTTTGCACAAATCCTGGATGCAATTCCAAATGACCATTTTCTTGAAGAGAAGAGAGACAAGGCAGAGTGTGACCACAGATAAGCATAGGCTTACCGTCTGGTTCAAATAATGGCATACACCCTTCGCAATTCTCATTGTTAAAGGTTTCTAATATGCAAGCCGAATTAGCTCGTTCTGAATTATTAGCACAGACCTTTGCCAAATGTCCTGTTCCCTTACAGAGACTACAGTGTAGCTGAGTATTGCTATCCTTTTTCGGACTGTTGTTTGGAGAATGTTTGTCTACTCGGTCTGACTCCTTTTTCTCAAATGATTTGTTTCTTTGGTAAGGTGAGCTTTTGCGAAATCGTCGTTGTTCCTGCTCGTTTAGCGCATCTATCTGGATCTGATTTCGCGGGTACCTATCATGTCTGTCTCCAGTATATCTGTATTGATTTCTATCAGACTGATAGTTAAATTTCTTCCTCGGTAATCTAAGGTCCCGATAATTGTCATACCGTGCAGGAGATCTGTCTCCCCGAAAGTAGGGTCTATCATAATTAAATCTTCTGGGGCCAAATCTATCGGCACTCTTTGATCTATGTTGATTGTAAGGTTTTCTAGTAACCTTTCCTATACTCGCTGAAAAAGTTTCAGTGATACTTTCCCTGTGTATGACCTTTCCTGGATGCGCAGTGACATATTGGTGTCCTAATTCTGACATCATACCGATGTTTTTGGGCTTGCGTTCCTGGAAAAACGCAATAAGCTCAGATGAACACGATGATAATACTTTGTCCCGTAACATAAGGTCGAAAAGCCCATCGAAGTCTCTAGTAATACCTTCCATCTCAATCCATCGATTTAGCAGCTGAGTAATTTTTGCAATGAAATCCTCAAAATCCTGATTGACGCTTGGTCTCACGTCTCGGAAACGAGCCCGATACCCTTCCGCCGTTAGCCGAAATTTCCTTAACAACCTCTCCTTGACTATGTCATAATTTGCTCTGTCGGCTATAGGGATGCTATACACAGTTTCTAACGCAGATCCTGAAAGCAAGTTTCCCAGCAGAACAGGCCATTCTTCCTTCTTTATCTTCCACGCCAAAACTTCTGCTTCAAAACGTTCTAAATACACGTCCATGCTGTCCAAATCTTGATTAAAATTGGGTAACCGTAGTCTATAGGGACGTGAGAATTCTTTCCCACCTGAATCCTGCTTCCTGGATTCATTATCTAGCTTCTTCAGATTTACTTCTCTGTCAGCTTCAATTCTCTTCATCTCTTTCTCTGCTTCTATCTTCAATTTGTCAGCTTCAATTTTCTTCATCTCTTTCTCTGCTTCCATCTTCTTCATCTCTTTCTCTGCTTCTATCTTCAATTTCTGGAATTCTCTTTCCTCACACCGTTCCATTCTATCCTGATCCTGTTTTTCTTTCCATTTTTTTTCTGCCCATTCCTGTAGAGCAGGGCCTGTTAATGCTAGCGCTTTACCAGCATCAACAAATTCTAAGAGGCTAGCCATCGTTATGTAATGTAATAATATCAAAATTTCTTAACGCAGTACTCAGTGTACAAAAAAAAAACGTTCAGTATTCTTCACTGGAAAATTATCAGATATTGTACTAGAAAATGAATCAAAATTATATGCAATACTCAGTCAGAAATACTGACTGTACCAAACACATGGGTGTATTCCGTATTATTATGTGAAGTTATTCAACAGCACAACTTGCTGTACCCATGACACCCTTAATATTTAAACAGTGTAACCAAACATCACTGCAATATAATTAATGGCATAAACATACATGTGATTCTCAACCAAACAAAGAACTACGTTTATACAAGCAAAAGTACCCAACCTACTCTTTTGCTATAGGTATTGGAATTGAAATTAAGATACACTTCACTAAGACAAAACAAACAAAAATACAAACAATGTTGACACTAATGAAGGTGATTAAGATGACCTTACTATACGAACGAACACAACAGTACGGTGGAATAAGAAAAAAAATACACTCAGACAGCAGCAGATGTCTAATTACAAACCGTAGCTGTTAACAAATGAAAACAAGAGTTTGGG